>OY754968.1:40701245-40988745 GCA_963576475.1 Molanna angustata
AGTTCCTGTCTAATCGACTTTGACTATGTCTTTAATGTGATACCGACCGCAAGGTTTACCTTGCATGTTACCCAGTAAGTAGATCTTGTCGGACACACACTGAAGTACCACATTCTTGACAAACTTAGGGGCAAGTTTGGAAGTAAAGCCCTTGGCTCCATCGGACAGAACGAAATTCCTTCTCCAGACTGTTTGACCCACGGATAGCACACAATTCTTCCTCCTTAAGTTGTAACGACTAGCATTCTTTTGGAATGCTGTTAATAGGTGAGAAGTTACTCGGTCGTATAATGTTTCAAGGTTCTCAAGTGATTTGATATAACTCGGGGAGTTGTGGTGAGGGTCATGTGGGTCGTTCTCTACATCATGCATTGAAGCATGCGGGTGGGGGTGGAATCCATGCATTAGGTAAAAGGGTGAGTGGTCTGTGGTTGCGTTAACGGTGTTATTTAATACGGAGCAAATTTTGGGAAGGTGGCCACACCAGCCTCTCTGGTCATCTTGCACAGAGATAGACAGGGCAGTGACGATAGATGCGTTGTACCTTTCAACGACATTATTTTGGGGATGGTACAGGGCGTTGTAGAACAGATCTTTTATACCGTAGTTTTCGAGGAACGTTTTGAATTCCTTGCTGACAAACTGTTTTCCGTTGTCCAGGATCATTGTTCGCGGAATAGAATAAGGTAGGAAAATGTTTTCTTCGATCAGTCTAATAATTGTTTTAGAATTGGCGTGGCGCAAGGGGAAAGCCCAGACAAATTTTGAAAACACGTCCACGACGGAGAGAATGTACATGTTTCGACGTTTGGAGAGTGGCAATGGACCAATTAGGTCGGCTGAGAGAGATTGCATCGGCCGATTAACTTTTTTGGGGACGGTCATGAGTCCTAAGGGTGGTTGGCGGTTCGGTTTATACGCCTTGCAAATGTCACAGTGTGAAAGAAATTGACGGATGGATTGAGACATGCCTCGCCAGTAATAAGTTCTGGAGAGGAATTCAAAGGTCTTATGGGCTCCAACGTGGCACAGGAATTCATGAGTCGTCTGGATTAAGGGGTTGACATGGTCAGAAGGAACTACTACTTTCCAGCAGCGGTCGTTACCAGTAAGAGGGTCGTGCTTTGAATTTGAATAACGGTACAAGTGATTATCCTTGTACATAAATCCAGGAACTGACGCCGGATCAGTCATTGTACTCTTCTTTATTTTACTATACCAAGGGTCTGTAGAACCATCAAAGGGTTCCACTAGACTGAGATTGTCCAATTCAATTCGACTGAGCCCATCGGCTAAGTTATTCTCTTTGCCCTTCTTGTAGACAATTTGAAAATCGTACTGGGACAGGCGGCAGCTCCACCGCATCAATCGGCCTGATGGAGATTCCATGCTTGTCAGGTACTTCAGGGATCCGTGGTCAGAGTATACGGTGAACGAAGTTCCGTCCAGGTACGGTCTGAAGTGTTCGACAGAATTTAATATGGCCAGTAATTCACGTTCTGTCACCGAGTAAGATCGTTCCTGGGGAGATAATTTCCGAGAAAAATAGGCGATTACATGTTCGGACCCATCAGGCATATTTTGGGAGAGATAGCTGCCAACGCTTATGGCACTGGCATCACAAGTTAACGAAAAGGGAACAGTGTAGTCGGGTGTTTTTAAAACCGGAGCGGTGGTCATGGCTTCCTTTAGAGCACAAAAGGACTGCTCTGCCTCAGGCGTCCAAGAAAATTCTTTGGATTTAATTTTCGAGCTAGTGAGTGCGCACAAAGGAGCGGCTATACGGGAAAAGTTGTTTATGAACCTGCGGTAATAAGAACACATTCCTAGGAATCCACGGACCTGTTTCGGGTTTTTAGGTCTGGGGTAGGATAACATGACTCTTACTTTTTCTAGGTCGGTGCAGATTCCTTCTGAATCGATAATGTGTCCGAGGTATTTCAGGGAGGCCTTGCAAAATTCCGATTTTGCAAGTTTAATGGTGAGGTTTGCTCCACGAAGACGGTCAAGAACAATGTTAAGGGTCTGGAGGTGGGATTCGAAATCTGAACTACAGATCAGGATATCATCGAGGTAACAATATACCTGATCTTGGACGTCACAAAAGAGTTCATCCACCAATCGTTGCATCGCCATACCACTGTTTTTAGCTCCCATGGGGCAAACTGTATATTGGAAGAGGCCTCGTCCAGGAACAAAAAAGGCGGTCTTAGGTCTGCTCTCTGGCGATAAGGGCAACTGCCAATACCCATGGCTCAGGTCCAGCGCAGTGAGAAACTTGATGTCTTTTAGATCGTCAAAAATTCGTAGAATATTGGGGATACGATATGAGTCTGCCGTAGTTACTTCGTTCAGTCGACGAGGGTCCAATACGAAACGTGCCGTACCGTCTGACTTAGGAACGAGAAAACAGTTGTTCAGCCAAGGACTGCGGCTAGGCTCGACTACACCGAGTTCTATCATTTTATCGAGTTCCGAAATGATCTGCTGACGGCGCGCGTGGGATATAGGATACGTACGTTGTTTAATGGGTGGGTGGTCGTTCGTATCAATCACATGGGACACCAGGGTGGTTCGTCCTAGTCCTTTCTTTTCAAAGGAAATCTCTTCGAATCTACTGCGAATGTTTTCTATTCCACCCTTCTGCGTAGCAGAGAGGTGGTCGTACGATACAAGGCACTTGGGGGGGGTCTGGAGGACCGATATGACGACATGTTCTTTATTTATCTTAATATTCACGTCCACATCGGGGAAAAGTCGGGGGGCCAAGCCTGAGTCACGCAGGAATTGGGCACCCAATATTATCGAGTCCTCCAAGGATGGTACTGTACGAAAAGGTACCGTCAAGGTTCGGTTCTCGAAGGAGAGTGGAAGAGTAATAGTCCCGGTGATTGTATGGGGGGTCGCATCAGCTGTATAAACCACTCCTCCGGTGGGGCAGAAATCTAATTTAAAGTTCTCGAGGCTCGATGACAAGGAACCTCCCAACACGTTTGTGGCAGCTCCTGTGTCCAGTAAGGCTCGAAAATGGATGCCACGAATTCGGCAAGACAAAAACGGGCGGCTGTAGGGGTCGTTACGGATGGATAAGGCGTTCATGTTGTATATATTATGGAAGCATTGAACCGTTTTTAGCCAATCCTCCCACTCCTTACGGTGTTCGGGGGACTGGCTCATTGGGCGTTTTTTGTCGTGCGAGAGGTTTTGGGTGGGGGACGAGAAAATTTCGAGGTGTAAGGAGGGTTCCTCTGGGCGTTTTGTCCTTCAGGACGAGGGGTGAAGCGAGGGTTGTCCCTTATAGGTCGGCGAGGGCACTCCCTGGCAAAGTGTCCCTCCTGTTGGCAGGAGAAGCAACGTTTGGCAGGGGGAAAGGCGACTGAGGTGACGGTAGGTCCGCGAGCAAGTGGTTGAGGGCAGACTGGCTTCCTTAGTTGGTCGAAGGAGGCGACCAGCCTTTCAATGGCCATTACAGATGTTGGATCAGCCGCAGCCAGTAGGGAATGGTAATCTGGAAGTAATCCCCTCTTCGCCACACTGATAATATCTGCCTCTGGGAGTGGAACGTCCAGCCCCGCGTTCAACTCCTGGACGCGAGATATAAAATCTATGGCCGGTTCTTGGGGCTTCTGCGCAGATCTCCAAATCGCCAATCTCCTCTCCTCCATGAAGTTTGGTGCTTCAAAGCGGGAAAGAATGGACTTTTTTAATTCCAGCCACGAGACGTCCTCGGAAAATTTCAACCGATAGAACGCCAGAGCTCTACCTTGAAGAAACTCTGGGAGGGCGAACGTTAGCTCTTCCACTCTTACTCGTCTGGAGCGGGCCACCTCCTCTAACCTTTTAAGGAATTCTCTGGCGTCGCCGGAACCGTCAAACGTTGGTACCGGCCAGGTGCTATAGTTCGTGTTGATGTGCGGGAGGGATCGGCTCCTCCGACGTAGTAAGGAACTTGTAGGTGGTGTTGGGGGTAATTGTGGAGATAAAAGCGAGCCATCAGTCTGTATTGCTTGCATCACTAGGGTGAGGTCCCTAGAGGCCTGAGCTCTGACCACGGGCGCGACTTCAGGAAGTTCAGGGCCCAGGTTTTTATTGTAGTCGTTGGCCTGCCTCCGAAGCGTTGATAGAGCGCGCTTGGGAACTACGCCGCGCGCTGTCAATGCATGCTTTAGCGTAGCGGCACTTGACGAGTTGACATTGGGGATAACCGAACACGCTAAAGATGCACTCATTTTTAGAGTTGACAATTATTTTTGTACTAAATTCAACCAAAAAGTACGAGAAAAAATAGAAAATCTACCAGTAACTTGCAACGAGGCAGTTAAAACGAGTCCACACGCTTGGGCGCCATGTGTGAAGGTCCAATTGTTGGCCCTTCTTTGCCGGCTGCTCAGGTTCGAGCTACGCTCTCACCGTCAGGGGATGTCTTCGTTGCAAGTTAAGGTAGTTGAATAATATATACATTAAGGTTTAGCAAAATATATTTCTCGGTCACTTGAATGGGTTGTCACGCCGCCAATACAATTTCAATACAATTTATACATAGATACAATCACATACATGACTACAACGAAAGGTCAATACAATTTATTTTTGTTAGTAATCAATAATTTGAGATATATCGTAAATAAGTTAATTAATATTTTATACCGCGTGTGTCATCTTGAACCTCTACAAAAAACAAACAAAAAGGGTGTGACGGTACCTGGAGCCTTGTAAGGGTTTGTCGGTGTCGCATCGAACCGACTCTTCGAGAAGCACTAAATACTTCTCCAAGAGATGGGACAGTTCACCACCGGAAATGAATTCAGTGACTATGTACAGCTTCCCTCCAGTCTGCCATTTCAGGAAACAGCTCACAATGAAGGATGGCGACCGCAGACCTCTTGTATATGCACCTCGTCCCTTACTTGCTTTAAACAATTCTCGGATACTATCTGAGCTCGAGCAGAATCCTCAGAGCAAGCAATTTCTTAGATTCAACATGATGTACTTTGTGTACTTTGCGAAATGCACCCTTGGAGATAGCATCCAAATGTTTCAATTGCTTGCTGTGCGTGTCACAGTCGATCTTAAACTCGGGCAAGAAGAAGCTTTCGATATTAGCTACAGGCCAAGCAGTTCGATTGGCTCGGAGGGGAGCCATCAAAGTAGAATCATTCCAGGATATTCTAAATCGTCCATTATTATAACGCTTTTACAAATTAATCACAGTCAATATTAATATCAATTACACGAAACTTTAAAAAGATGCTTTAAAGCAAAAATTAAAAAATATTTAAACTTTATTCTGATAAAAATTAACACCGATCAACATTAGCTGTCTATGGTTATTTTACTTTTCACTCTCAACACTTGATTATTAATCACTGGAGTTATCATTCTAACAAGTGTAGTGTGAACACGTATCTTTTTGATCCATAATAAATTTATATTTTATGCTAGCTTACAGTTCTTTCAACCACTGTTTAATTGTGAAAGATAATTAAGTTACTAATACCTCCACATTTTGAATAAAAAGTTGTCAACGATCTGAAGTTACTTTATTTTCAATTAATCCGTTACTTTATTTTCAATTAATTATTCTATCGCACCACATTCGATATTATTTTTCTCCGATCAAAATACTTTCAAAGTCAAAACCGAAAAAAAAGCCGGCGGGAATCCAGATATCAACTCGGCGTCACTTGCGCGCGCCGATCGATCGGAACGGCGGGAGAGTAGACGAAAATCGCCGCGCGCGCACCTCTAATTCTCATATCTGCCGATGGGGCGAAACTGTCGGTGCGCGCGCAGGTCGGAACGGCCTTCGATGGGAGAGAAGACGAAAATCGCCGCGCGCGCACCTCTAATTCTCATATCTGCCGATGGCGATACGGTCGTCTGAGGCGCGCGCAGCTCGAACGGCCTTCGACGGGAATATAGATAGAATTGTTGCGCACGCACCCGTACTTTTCATCTCTGCCGATGGGGCGACAGTGTCGGTGCGCGCGCACCGAAGGTCACCATCTGTACCGAATCCAATGCCGTGTGATTTGAGTGTCGTAAGGAGTATTTATACTCCTTACAAAATAAAAATCTAATGGGTTCTAAGCGAGTATTAGATATACAAATTTGCGAAATTCGAAAAGAATCGATTGGGTAGGTACTTCAATAATTGATAAAGTAGGTAGAATAAACACGCCGTACATAGCACACAGCACACACACACACACACATATACCTACATTGTGATAAAACTTTCAGAAGTAAATCTCAGCATGATACTTGTTGATAATATGCAATAAAAATAACATTTAAAATTACGAAATCATAGCACCCCACTATATACCCATGGGTTAGTGAGGAGTAAGTGTACCTATACAAACTACTGTATGTAGTAGAGTGTTTGATGTTTATAAGCTTATAATTTATTTAATCATTTACGACATACATTTCCCTTTACAAGCAGCATACATAAAAAAACACATATCGATAACAAAAAACAGAAAAGAATACAATAATAAACTTACTTAAAAAAGGAATAACTTATCAGCATAATAAAACAAAAATATAATAATAATAATCAATAACATATTTGAATTACAATCTTCTTTTCTTTCATTATTAATATTATTATGCAAACCAGAAAAGTACACATTTTACTGGCGGGTACTTTAATTTTTTCAATAAAGTGTCCTTATAAGGCTTAATAGAATGGAAGAATACATCATTCAGATAACCATAATCATTGCCCAACCGATGAATTCTATTAATCGGTGAGTTACGCAAATAATAAATTAGTGTTGGACATCTTATGTACATATGAATGTTATAGTATGGCGGGTATTCCTTGTTGGAATATGGTTATACATCTGACTATAACGAGGTAAGAGGAGCTAAAATAGTTATTGATTATTTTGTAGCATGATATCAGTTTTTTATATTATTAGATTTTTATATCAGATTACTTAGATGCATGTTAAAATACCCACTGAATTTCAAAGAGTCTATTACCTACCTACAGTACACTTTATTGCAATTTTGTTGAAAATTCTATTTTTATCTTAATTTTTATATATTTATTTTTTCTATTCGTCAATAGAGTTAACCGCATAGAGAACTGTTACTGACCAAATTATTAGTACCACGTTATTGTTGGAGTATTAATTTATAAGATCGGGTTTTGATTATAACTTCCAAACACCGCATGTAAATAAATACACATGTATATATATGTAAAGTTTACTTATTCTATTTTGATACTTTTTATATTAGGTACCTAAACAACATAATTCATAGTTCATTTTTCAACATTTCATCATTCCCTATTTAAATACCTATCTTTTGTTTTATATAATATTTTGACATTAAGATTGTAAAGATTAGATTGTGAAAATAAAAACGTAAAATGTCGTTTTATAATGACAATTAATGTCAATTGAAAATAAAAATACGTTTTCGTTGCTCTATTTGTCGAGAAACGACATTTTACGTTTTTATTTTCACAATCTAATCTTTACAATCTTAATGTCAAAATATTATATAAAACAAAAGATAGGTATTTAAATATGGAATGATGAAATGTTGAAAAATGAACTATGAATTATGTTGTTTAGGTACCTAATATAAAAAGTATCAAAATACAATAAGTAAACTTTACATATATATACAAAGACAAACTCGATTCTGCACAAACATCTAGACAGACCGCACAGGCTAAAATATCAATACCTAGAATCAAGACAACATTCGGACAAAGAAACTCTCTGTATTTTGGAGTCAAATTATTCAATAAACTAATTAAAACACTTATACAAAACAGTTACTTGAAAAAATTGAAACGAGACAACAAAATTTGGATTAAACAAAAGGGCAGAGATTATATGATTTTTTTTAATTCTTCTTCGATCGCTCTATAGCCCATAATATCTCCCCTTGACCTCCAGCAACTTCCTCCTCCAACCTCTCATGTCACTTGCTGCGACCTTCCAGTTTGGCAAACTTAGAAGCTGGGACGCGTCCCTCACAATATCGTCTTCCCATCGCAGCCTCGGTCTGATGGCATTCTCTGAACATGCCCGACCCATCTCAGCCTGCTTAGTCTTATATGTTCAGAAAGTCTGGGAGCCTTATATATGTTGTACAACTCATCGTTGAATTTTATCCTCCATGTTTATCATTATATAAACAAATAAAAAAATATCACATGACAAAATTAATAAAATTCGCAGATACAGTGAATATAATAAAACTGAATTCAATGTATCTTTATTTAGCTTGTATTTCTGAAGTGTTTGGTCGGCCTTCGTGGCACAGTTGGTCGGGAACAGTCACGTGTTTAATTCCCAGTGGAGATACAGTTTTTAATTGTGTTTTCGGTCTGAATCTGTAAGACGATCAATATCGCAAGTCTCCAGAATGAGGCTACTTGTTATTAGGTGCGTGAATTCAAATATGGCATAGTGGGTACCTACCTGTTTGGTTTGTTTGTAAACACGTATATTTGTAAACACAATATTTACAAATAAACCAATTTCACCAATAGATGGCGTTACAAAAAGGTTTTTTCGTTACTTCATAGATGGCAATAGTAATAATGTCATATTTTCAGGTGAATTGTTACACATTATTCAAATATTACATTAAAACTTTCAAAAATTACATTGATAAGAACTCAAATAAGACGGCATAATTGGTGAAAGTTGCGCAAGCGCATAAAGTGATCACGTAAACCAGTTGATGACAGGTCGTAAGCCCTGTAGGTGTCTTGAGTTCCTGGTGTTTCTATAATATCCCAACTTCGTCACTATTGAGATGTTAAAAAGTTTGACAATAAAAATATCATTTGACTCCCGACAGGGAAAAAATCCAATATTTGCGTATATACAATTAAAAAATATTCGACCTTCATTTTCCGTGTGAAAATTTAATAACACACTAATTTTTAATCAAATGATTTGACCCCTACTGTACGTTGATGAAGTGATCAATAACTAAGCCGATGGTACCCGAATGCACGCCGAACATTCCCGAAGTTCTCTTTATGTTGTCCCGGAGAAAAGTTGATACAATAAAGTCCTCCCCATACACACGGACTTGCGATCTGTCGCTGATCGACAAGATTTTCTCATTTCAAATATGAAATACATAATATGAGTTGAACAGACTACATTTTAAACTTTAATTTAAAATTTGTTTTGAAGCACACCTGAAAACAATTTTAATTGAGTATATAAAATTTGTTTACCACTATTGAGTCATTTGATAACAACAATTTCCCGATGACCGTTGAAGTGACCGTTTCTTTATCAGGACGGATGACTCCAAATTATGTGGATAAATGAATTGCAAATTATTTAAAAGAATACATTTTTAATTTTTACTACAGGTAATCGTGTCATTGGCTTAATAATTTAATAATTTGGCAATTTTTGTGTTCTAACAGCAAACACTTTGAAAAATGAAATGATATGCGCAGAACACATTTACTTTTCTTCGTTTTTTTGTTTGGTTGATATATGCAAACCGTCCACCTCTTTGCCGAAATTTGTTAAGATATTTACGTATATAACAATTAGTACACATTCCTTTCTCGGCTAACGTCCATTGCCTCTTATATAATATTATATTCGTTCTTTTCTTCATAACTGAGGATAGCGGCTGCAGTTCGTCGCCACACGTATGGCCCGCCTCCATGCCAATCTGTTTTGGGCTGAACGCAGAGCACCAGTCACCAAAGACCCCATTGTGGACTTAACCAAATCGCTCCATCTGGTCGGTGAGCGACAACGAGATCTCCGTCCTTCCACGCTGCCCATCACAAGCTTCTCGAGGCAGTCCGGTTCCCTTCTGGCAATGTGTCCAAAGAATTGACGGATACGTCTGTAACATATCGCCGACAGACAATCCTCAATCTTGATCTCGTCCTTATACATAATATTGCCTCTTATACATAATATAAATAAAAATAACCAAATAAACAAACATAACACACTTAAAATTTTTAAAATAAACACAATTAAAAATTATATAAGGAACACTATAGGGCCAATGAACATTATAGTTCATCTTGATATTAATTATAATAAGCCAAATAGTCAATTTTGGAAAACTCTTTCCCAGAACCCTCAAAAGATACGTTTTTGAAATAAAAACAGTTTTTTTTGGAACCTTATTCTATGGAATAGTTTTTTAAATTTTTTAACTTTTTGAACACTTTCCGTGTAAAATTAGTTAAAAACCCTTTTTAATTTTTTATTGTAAATAACTTAAAAAATACAAGACCTATGAAATAGATTTTTACTTCAATCGAAAGAGAGTATGAAAATCTATCGACTGTGTATTTTTACTTTTTTAATTTTTTTAATTACTACTCTTGCTAAAATAAACTCTGGATTTGGTGATATACAATATTTGTTCGTGCTTTATACATTAGAAGATATTAGTGTGCATATTTGTGTACGTCCCGTATGCCCAAAGTCATGGACGTTAAAAAGGGCCTTAAGGTTAGCCCTAACTTATCATGATTCAGCAAGTATCTTACCATAAGAGTTAAGATGATCGCAGGTAATATTTGTCGCTATTGGACAGTACGCGCTCTGACGTCAGTCGTCAGTGTGTGGGGTGCTTTAAAGGGCATTTGAATTTATAACTCCGATGACATATCGCAAATTGTTGCGTCTCTTTTTCTCTCGTACAATAAAGCGAGACAAACAGAATCATTTGATAAAGGAACTTTTTTATTCTGTCATGTTAACGACCGGAAATACAATGCTGAAAAAATGTACACGGAAAAGAAAATACATACTTACTTACACCTATGGTCCACGAAAAAAATATAAAGTATTCAATTCTGAAAAAGATTACTTTTTAATACTTAATATGTGCCTAAATTAAGATATTTTTATGCTTTCAGATATTTTTTATGTACATGAATAATTTTATTGTGTTTTGATTAGTAGGAACTCCATTTGAAATATCATGTCATTGTACGCATGCGCAACATTCACAAACCAGTTGCATGTAACACATGAGATCCAACTGTCGATAGCGATAGTATGTATAGTTGAAGAATAAGTACCAAACTATAAAACCATAAAGCCAAATTATTGAATATTTTAAGATATTTTGTGTTCTATACAACACATGTAGGTATGTATGTGAAGATAATATGGAGGTCAGTCCTTTTTTCCTACCCGGAATATGAAAACAGCATGAAGGTATGTACATATGTATGTTAAGAGATTAAATATCAAACTATTAAGCCTTCTTAGATATTGTGTATAGGCGACTGCCATACAAATTGTATGAAGCGATGTCGTCACTAAATTCAATTTTTATAAAAATTGCTAAAAAAATTGAGATGTACTACTACAATTGTAATATTTTTTATAGAAAATTAAATTATCTCGTTGGGAATATTAGATATTTTTAAAAACTTTGGAAATATAGGCAGTTAAACACATAAATTTTTTTTAATAAAAATATTTTTCTTAATAAAAATGTTTGAAAAACTCTGGAATTTTTTTGAAAAATTAAATTTGATGTTTTATGGTTTCTGAGATATATGCAAAAATAACGAATCGAAAGTTGGATAATTATTAATTTGTGTTAAAGTGTTTATAGTTTGGTACGTATTCTTTAATTATACGTACTATCGCCATCCACATTTGGATTTCATGTGTTACATGCAACTAGTGTTAGTCAATTTTCTCTACCTGATTCCTGAAATACATGACTTTATAGTTTTACATATTTATGAATAAAACATTTATTTATGAACTGTAAATATGTCTGTTACGCCTGCTAAATAATTTCATTATCAATGTGTATAACGTTTATGCTATACAAATTGATGTCAATTTTAGTGAATAATAGAATTATAATTTTGATTATCTTAGTAATCCACAGTATTTTCGCATTCGTTTATTCACATGTTCACATCATTAGACGATAATTCCTATCCTTACATTCATCCATTGTCTCATCAACTTGCATACATTGTCTGATAAAAACTCATCTCTCTAATTTTAAATAGAATGCACGCAACACTGAAATCAGTAACGCCTGATCCTAGTATTTCAAATAACGTAAAATTGCCGTTCATAATGCAACTGTAAATCGAACTTTGACGAACATTAGTGACAGAATCCCTAATGAGGAGATCCGCAGAACCTGCAATGTAAAGAATATCGTAAATTGGAGAAGGCAATGAAGGCTCTATTGGAGGGAACAAGTGAAGAAAATTAATCCAGTAAAGCTCCCTCTAGTGATGAGCAAAAGTCTTACAGTCTTGGTCTTGCGAGACTTGCAAGATCAAGATCAGGGCCTTCAAGACCATGACCAGGGGGTACAAGACCCAGACCAGGCTTTGCAAGACCAAGCGTCTTGTGGTCTCGTAAAATTTTATTAACTTATTTATTTTTAATTAAAAAAAGCAATTAACTACATACAATCTACATAATAATATTACTAATTGGTGTTTTATGTCGAATTACATTCTACTCAGTGGCGGCTCTTCCTAAAGGGCTCTCGGGCTCAGCCCTCCCAAACACTTTGTTCAAAAGATTCCAAAAAAATGTACATAGGTTATTAAATCTTGAGAACACATTATTTTTCTAATTAATATTTGCCGTCTTACGCCTGTAGTATATGTAGCTAAAGTATTTAAACCTACCTGCTTTGTAAAGCAAGCAAGATTCTATGAAATATTTTATTCCTCGGGCACAGTCGACTTGTGCCCGGAGAACCCATACAATTCACGCGACCGCTCGCTACCGCCGCAGCTTGCCGTACACGCTGAATGTATGCCGATTTAGAGCAAAACGGGGCAGTGCCCGCGAAGTATATTTTCATTCATTCATATTTTGTTGTACATTGCGATGGTTGAACGTTTGGTAAGCAGTTGCAATTCCTTGAGGCTAACATTAATTGATATTACACAGTTTAAACTATAAATCATCCGAATATATTATTATTATTATTTAATTAATTTATTGATAACATAATACTGCAAACAAAAATGATATTAGACATAAAATGTGTAAAATCAGGAAGCAGTATTGCGGCGGTTGCCAGAAGTTTTTTTCAATTTTGTATGATCAAAATTCATTTTATAATTTATCGGTGCATTTTATTACAAACGTTTTTACCAAATACAGCATAAATGATCAGGTTCAAGTTTTAATTTCCGATAAACAAAAGAACTATGGAAAACACTGATAATTTTAATATACGAAAATAATATTGTATCACATATCTGCTTTCTGATTCCTGTAGTAAGTTAATTTCTCTTCTAGGTATAATTATAATTTTGAGCCCTTCTAAGATTTAAGGTCACCAGCCGCCACTGATTCTACTTACTGAATTTTGACAGAAAAATTAATTAATTTATATTTGAAAAAAGTTGCAAGACTTGCAAGACCATGACTCGATCGAGTATGCAATACCACATGTGTTTAAGACCAAGACTACATATGTTAATGCAAGATCAAGACTACATTTGTTCATGGATGACCAAGACCACAATATTTTAATGCAAGACCAAGACCAAATATGTTAATGCAAGACAAAGACTAAATATGTTCGTGCAAGACCAAACCACATGTGTTAATGCAAGACCAAGAATACATTTGTTCATGGAAGTCCAAGACCTCATAATATGTTAATGCAAGACCAAGACAATATATGTTAATGCAAGACCAAGACTACATTTGTTCATGGAAGACCAAGACCACATAATATGTTAATGCAAGACCAAGACTAAATATGTTAATGCAAGACCAGGACTAAATAATATGTTCATGCAAGGCCATGACCACATAATATGTTAATGCAAGACCACGACTAAATATGTTAATGCAAGACCAGGACTAAATAATATGTTCATGCAAGACCAAGACCACATATATTAATGCACGACCAAGACTACATTATGTTAATGCAAGACCAAGACAACACATGTTAATGCAAGACCAAGACTACATTATGTTGATGCAAGACCAAGACCACACATGTTAATGCAAGACCAAGACTACATTATGTTAATGCAAGACCAAGACCACACATGTTAATGCAAGACCAAGACTACATTATGTTAATGCAAGACCACATATATTATGTTTTTCGACATGATGTGTTTATTTTCATTATGTTTCCAATATCCTTCTTCAAGTAACACTCAGCTCTAATGTCCTCTATCCATAATCTATGATAGGTACATTTTATTTTCGCATATTCTTCTAAGCGACCTCATTTCCGTGGCATCTGTTCTACTTTCATGCTATTTCTCCCATGTCCGTGTATTATATAAATGTATTCAATGTCAACCAAAACTCACATTAACACCCGCATTTAGAGACAAACATAAAGATTGAGGAGACCTCAGGCCTCAATCCTCATATTTGTCTCTGCATATGACTGTCGATGATTACGTGTTTGATATCTTCGGGAAACGTTTAAAAAGATACACTACAGCAAACAACCGGTCTGATTTTATCGATCGATTTGTATGACGCCTTAGCACTTGACGATTTCCGAAATTCTTATCAATAATTTATCTAACTAAAGGTAAATGATAATCAAATTATTGACATTGTGTACAATTCTGAAAACGCACAAAAATTTTAATGAAACTTCAAATTTGTTAATTTTATATATGTTTTGCTATTCTGAAGATTGAATTAAAGAAAGTTTTATAAGATTAAAATAACAAAATCACTCGTGTTTTCCAACTGTCGATTCATTTAATATTATAAATTTTATAAATGAATCGACAGTATTAAGCCATGACTCGTGTATGAAGGAAAATTTTGTATGGTGTAGTGGACATTTTGCATGCCAAAAACATCAACTTTAGAGGCTTCGTAGCCTAATATATGTTCTGATGAATTCAGAATTTGAAGTAGAACATTTTGTGTGTGTTTGTGTCCTCCCCCCCTTTTGAATTTTTGTTTTAGTCAGGGGTTATCACCTTTTGGATTTTTACTTTATTTTTCCATATACCTATCTCAAAAACCGTATAAGCTAAAACCCTGTAAATTGGTATAAATATAGACAAATACAAAATCTCAAATTATTTTATTCAGTTTCTAATTTTTTTTGGTAGGTACGTATTCTTCAATTATGCATAACATCGCCATCGATAGTTGGATCTCATGTGTTACATGCTAGTATAAAATAAATATAGTTTAAAGTGACAGTGAACACATTTTAGTTTTTAATGACTAATGCTCATTCAAATTTTAATTCGTCTTCGGTATTGAACCCAATATGTTGTTGTAAGATAAATAAATAGAATAACGTCTCATAGTTCAGCAATGAGATTCACCATCAATTTTGAATGAAGTGCCCTTTTAGATGAGACGAGACTGGCGTGTGGGGATACACTAAGGGACTAACTACTATTTTTTGCGACATTTGAAATGAGATCGCTAAGAAGAATCTGCAATAGAACGATTTATGACAGGGTAAGAAATGAGAACATAAGGAAAGAATGTAAGATGAAGAAAGATATCATTAATAGAATGAAAGTGAACACACTGAGATGGTTTGGCCACATGGGTAGAATGAATGAGGAACGCCTGACGAAGAAAATATACAATGCGGATAGGATTGGATTGAGAGGCCGGGGCCGCCCAAGAAAGGGATGGCACGACCATGTGAATGATATTTTGAAAGACAGAAATGTTAGAAGCGTGAACAACAGACGAACATGTATAAGACGATGTATGAATGTTGTCGAGGCGATGAATGTATGTCAAGATAGAAGTAAGTGGCGTTCGGTTCTCTCTGCCTACCCCGTAAGGGACATGGCGTGATGGTATGTATGTATGTACAACACACGTGTCGTGCTTTCTTTTATCAAAATCTTATTCGACCAGTGGATCAGATCAGAAGGTTCAGAACTTGTCGTTTTAACGTTAGGTATATATTTCTTAAAATGTAAAATCGAGTTCATTTAGTTAAATAAATATATACTTCGCTTAACATGAAGTTCCATCAAATTACATTGATAAAAATGATACACTTTTTAAAATATAGATAGGTACAAAATATTATAAAAATATGCAAAATAAACATAAAATTGACAAACTATTAAAGATATTGGTCGGCATTGTATTCTTTCTGCCTACTCCATAAGAGGTACAACGCGATGTAAACATCCAAAGGTTCAAAAAACAATAAATATATTATGTACATAGAAATCATAAAATTGGCTTACTAAATATATGGTGTTTGGTATTCTGTTTTTTCTGCCTACCCCTTAAGGACATGATAGGATGGATTTAAATGTTATTAAATAACCATTAAATCTATTAAGTATGAAAAACTGTTGAATTTAAAAATAAATAGCAGGCACATGAACATGTATGATCCGTGCCAGTAAAATATTATCTGATCATACGTGAGATCATGGTCTCCATTTTTAATGGAAGGAAAACACGTTTTTTTTCATCGAGATGATAGAACATACCTTTGAAACAAAATCGAGTAGCAAGAATATTCGACTGTCCCTTTCTTGATCATTCAGTTCGTGTAAACTCATGTTACGTGTTTAAAAAATGACAATACCCATTAAAAAACATTTTTTTATCATTTTCAAGATAAATTTTAGGATGTTTTGGTGTATATTTCTGAATTCCTCATATTTTATAGGATAAAAGAAAAAAATTTCATTTAGATAGATTGAAAAATAAGGGAGATATTAATGTGGGACTATGAAGGTTTATTTGATTAGGTACAATAAATGATTATGGTGTGGTTCAATTAATAAATGGTGTGGATCAATCAACTGGAGACAATTTTAAGACTGACTTTGGTAACTGACTTCAATAATAATAAAAAAAAACATTACAAAAATTAATTAATTACAATCCAATTAACTTAATTTTGTACTTATAAGAATTATTATGTAGGTATATATTATTATTTTTTTGCATTAATTATCTCCAGTACACACGAGTTCTTGCATTCTGGTAAATGTTAAGTAATATTAATTTTCTTTTGTTTATTTCATAATGTTTTTGATTGTTTATGATGAATCTGTTAATGAATTGTAAATAAATAAATAATCAACTTTTGTATTATAGCTCCATATATTTTCATATATGTAATATATTAGACCGTGCAAAAAGTGAGTCATGGAATATCGCGCGTTTGACGTTTTGGTTGGCAACATATTGCAGTTTTCCTTACATTTCAACACATCCTAGATAACTGTTCTCTAAATATTTAAGTATAAACAAAGTGTTTTTTTTTTTCGACAAATAAATCCGAAAACAATTCATGTTAGTCGTTATTCTCTATAGAAAAACGATGTGGTCTGCCAATCAAAATCGTCAAAAATCCCCCGGAAAAATGCCTCACTTCGATTCATACAAAATTTGCCAACTACGACATCAAGTATATTATAATAAAAATCTATGTATAGCTCTTGATAAGTATAATAATTACTATATTATAAAAAACGAAAAAGACTTTTTTGAATTTACAAACTCTTCTGTTGACATTTAAAGATCTTCCCTTTTTATAAAGACAAAAGACTCGAACATTGAAGCTCCAAAACGAGTGGGTTGTGGCATTTTCAAAATGGTCTGACGTTAGCAAAAATTAAGATTTTACAATTTTGATTACATATAAAATACAATAGACGATTACCTACTCCATGAAAATAGGTAATTCAGACCTTATTGTCTAGTGTCTACATATTTATAAAAACGTGTGGGATGAAAGAAGTGTCCTACCGAAGGTCAGATTTTGGCCGAAGCCGACGCCGATTGTTCGGCTCTAGCCGTTACTATCCGTAGGTATTATATACTCTTTGGCCGTTACTTTGGCCAAAGACGAAGGTTTGACTTTTCATAGAAATTTTATAATACTAGTTGCATGTAACACATGAGATCCAACTGTCTATAGCGATACTATGTATAGTTGAAGAATAAGTATACCAAACTATTAACACATAAATCCAAATTATTGAATATTTTAAGATATTTTGTTTTCTATACAACACATGTAGGTATGTATGTCAAGATAGGATAGTATGGATGTCAGTCCTTTTTTCCTACCCGGAATATGAAAACAACATGATGGTATGTACCTATGTGTGTTTGGAGATTAAGTATCAAACTAATAAGTCTCCTTAGATTGTGTATAGGCGACAGTCATACAAATTGTATGAAGCGATGTCGTCACTAAATTCAATTTTTATATAAATTGTAAAAAAAAAATTGAGATGTGCTAATACAATGCTAATATTTTTCACATAGTTCAATAATAAGGTTCACCACCCATTCGGAATGTAGTGCCATTTTTAGGTGTGGCGAGAGGCGAGAGTGGTCTGTGGGTATACACGCATGTGTTGTGTTTCACTTTTATATGTTAATGCACACCCGCACACCTATCGGTAGTTACACCACATATGCCGTGATGGTATGAATTAATGACGTAATAAAACGACCAGTTTTAACTGTTTAAAATAATGAATTTCAGACAGATTTAGCTGTTGTTAATGACTGATGGAAAACTTCGGCTTCGGCCGAAAATTCGACTTTTATTTGGCCGAGCCGAAGGTGGTTTTTTGTCCCGAAGCAGAAGCCGAAGGCGGCGGAGGCCGAAGCCGAATATTCGGTCGGACACTAGTTGTGAGTTGTGATCAACACTAAACTCTGCATATCATAAAATATAGTGCCTACACTTTATAAATTGTATAAAGTAAGTAATTAAGACTCCGTTTCGTCTTCAAGTTCGATTCCCAGCAGAGGAGAAATTTATTTCTCACGCAAATCTTGCTTCTTTGGTCTGCAAGCATTTATTGGTTAGAAGAAGTTGTCGTTTGGCAATAAACATGCTACTTGCCCGTTTCACCTGGCTTAAATAAAGAAATATGGGTTACACCTACAGAGGAGATATTGTTTATGATCTTACATAGGTTGCCAATACCTGAATTTATTTTCAATTGTAAAATCAAAAATAAAAATTATACTTTAGGGAGAGTGCGAGGAATTTAAAAGTTCAGATAAATTTATAGAGAAGAAATGATTTCATTATCCATAGAAAACTAACGAGGTCAAATTGTAAATACTTAACACAAATGATGTCGTAGTATGTCTTTCTGCGTGTGTGCTTTTGAAACCTACATAGGTACTTTTATCTGAAGCAATACTTAGTGGATGCATTGAAATAAAAGACGTAACTAAGAAAAAGACGAAAAACCACTTAAGAGCCCCACTGCACACTATAAACTTTAAGGCTAGCGTCCATACAGGCGCAGCGGATGGATCGGACGGAGAGCATCTGATAGATTTTAGAATTCTTTGTATATGAATTCATGCAAGTGCGTTCACTGTTCACCATCGGAAGGAGCGCACGTATCGGATCATCGGAATGCCGACTCCGTTGCTAAGAGAAGCAAAAATCCGATCGGATCTGTCATTTTTGTCAGGGCCGGATAAATCATAGAACAACCCGGAACAAGAAATCAGGGCGCTTGTCTAAAAAGGGCGCTTAAAATCCTAAAATGTTAATTATATAAATCAAAAATTCCCCAGGTATGGCACTCGGTTCTCTCTGCCTTCCCCGAAAGGGACACGGCGTGATGGTGTGTATGATAAAATTCTGCGGTGTTAATATCTTGTCCGTCTATTACCGTGTTATTCGTAAACATATATAGTCGATTCACACACACACACACACACACACACACACACACACACACACACACACACACACACACACACACACACACACACACACACACACACACACACACACACACACACACACACACACACACACACACACACACACACACACACACACACAAAATAATCATTCTAATAATTTACTTGCTAAAGTGTTAAATTATCTACATAATGAAGCCAGCGCCCCCCTATCTGAAATCGCCCGGGCGCTTGATAATGAATTTCATATGAGATGATAGCGGCGTGTTTGAAAACATTCCAGATGCTACACGCCACAGTAACTTTAATTATACATTATACTAAGAACTCTTATTGCTTGTTAATGAAACTACATAAGCCGTTTCAATAAGCGGAACCTGTCAGCAACTAATAGCAAGGTTTTCTAAAAAAGGGAAACGAAGTTCTTTAGAAATGTTATGATAATTTCAGTGAAGTTTTCCCTTTCGACTTTAGCGACATACTTACTTATTTTCTCGATCTCGGACGCCGACTCGTCACCTGACTCTTTCAATTATTCATATATTATTGTTTCTATCTCTCTCTTCTGTCTGATGTCAAATGTTAACACGTGTCCATATTTTTTACGAGTCTAGTATAGACCATAGATTTTAATATATACCTATAACTAGATGGAATACTAGTCGGCAAAGTGTATCGAAATCAATGGGAGTCTTCGTGTGCTGTTTTGTGTAAAATTCATTGGCATACCTCGTTTTATTAATATTAATTTATGTAGGTATTTATTATACCAAGAACTTATTTAGTGTTTTGTGTTAATTAGAATCGCGATTTGTTTTTTTTATTTTAAGTTTGGTGTGATTTTAAATTTTTACTGGAATTTGATAATTATATTGAGTTTTTTTTAATTAAAAATAGTTTTTATGATATTTTTAGTGTTAACATTAGTTATTAAGTTTAGTTTATTTACATAATACTTGAGATAGTTAAAAGGACTTTTAAATTATATTTAACTTTAAACGGTTTATGTGATGATCCAATATTTTAAAAATTGTAAGACCTAAGGTTTTAGTTTAAAATGCCTACTTCTCAGGATACGTTACATACATGAATAGGAATAGGTAGAATTATAATTTATTTTTGTTCTTTGGTTTATATTGATATATTGATTTTTACTGTATAATATTGCATAATATACTGCATAATATAATATTGAAATTCCAAACATTTGAGAAGGAAGGGGGGGGGGGCGGTTTGAAATATATTGCTCTGGGCGCAAAAACATGTTTATCCGGCCCTGATTTTTGTATGTGCTATATAATTTTATATGGTGATGTTTTATCGTCTTTTTTATAGAAAATTGAATTTTTTTTTTTATAAACTATATTTTATTACTTTGTATAAACCAAGATGTAAAAATTGCAACAGGTTACTAAAAAATAAAACAGTACGTTTTAGATTCTACGTATACTTTTTAATTTTTCGATAGCTATTTCGCCTTGTTAGGGCATCTTCAAGATTACGATATACGTTGAATCTAAAACGTACTGTTTTATTTTTTAATATAATTTAAAATGGAATTCTACTACGTAAACTATCCACAATTACTTAAAATAATTTCAACAGGTTTCGGAATCGTTCCCTCAGGCAGATTTTCATAATTTTTACGATAATTTTTACGATATTAGTAAGTATCTCAATAATATTATAAATTCGAATGTTTAGATGTTTGTTAGTTTATTATTCAATCACGCGAAAACGGCTGAAAGATTTTGGATATAATTTGGCATTAAGATATATAGGTATATCCTAGAAGGCTATAGGCCATTTTTACATTCATTCTTATTTTCATTGAATAAAATCATGTACGAGCCGACCATGCGATTACCAAGCCGAAAAAAAAACATTGTCAACAAATCCAAATGACAGTTGTATGTATCGGCAATCCGATTGGTGCGCCTATGTAGACGCAATGCCACAAACAAATCCGTCTGGTGCTCTCCCTTCGATCCGTACGCTGCGCCTGTGTGGAGGCTAGCCTTAAAATCGGACGATAGTTGGACTGATCGGCCGACACCGAATCGTTATAATATGCCCACTTGCATTATACATCTTCATACTGATTAAGATACCGACCAAACTATCGGCCTATTAAAAATTTCCATGTAAATCTGAAAAAATCTCAGATCCTGTTTTGTGTGATAACTAATAGCTTCATGACTACCTACTTAGTAAAAATAATATTTAGGATTTACGCCGTTCGTATTCAGATAATTCCAATTCCAATACATAACGATTTGACTAATTTTTGAAAATGTAATATTGATAGATGTATCTACAGGGATAAGGAACCAAAACAATACAAATTTCGTTTAGGTACTTACAACCTGTTGTTTTTGAAGGCATTAAACCGCACATAAATTCGTACATCAAAATTCATGGCTAGTCATTTAGAAAGGCTTTGACTTAATCAACAGAAATTATCAGAATATTACCAACTCAATATGATTTTGATATAATGTGTAGGTAGATATACGAAAATATATTATAATAAGACAAAGATTCGTGAATAAGTATTGTAGAACGATGATTATTTAATATTATTTCATCGAATAGATTGTAATAATTTAAAAATGTACAACCACATACATGTGGTATAATAACTATACGTAGATTGATACATGTATCATTGTTTCGTACTGTTTATTTGCTGTGAATATTTCTCTACCAAGTTAAAGTAATATCTCATTGGTAATATCATTATTCTCATACTGATTTCATCCAACTTCGTTTCACGACGCACATTCAAGGCCCGACCTACCGATTCAACATTCGACTTACGTCACTGTTCAGCTCGTAAACCCGCAGCGAACCGTACATTTTGTCCTTGTCTAAACACCGCTTTAAGCGGATGTACAAGTGAGACAAAATGACTCAACACTATTTATTGTATTCAATTTGCCTGGTGTGTGTATTTCAGGACGCAAGCGCAGAACATTTTGCCTGAACCACTCGATCGGTAAATAATGCTGCCAACGTCGAACATTTACCTCAATTTATTGTAAAAAAAAACGTAATTTTTGTATTACAAAAAAATCATCACAAATTAGAAGAGATATGAAGATCAACAAATATTATTTTGAAAAACAAACTTTGTATTTAAAACAAAAAAAATGTGATTCACGCGTATATTTATAGATGCTGTCAAACTCCTTGAGCATTTTCGCCGTGGTGTGGGACGGTTAGCACATATACGAACCCTTGAGGTGAGGTTATCACAAAACCGGCGCTATAAAATTCATCCCAGTTTATTATTATAAATGACTTGGTGTCGAAGGTATTTTATCAAACCTTAATACATACATGTATGTATGATCGCCGTCTTAATCAATTTTACATTAAAATAATATTATGTTTGTTTCTTCTGTACATCCTTAAATTTATCAAAATACCCGAACAAATAACTCCACTATTTTCATAAAAATATATATTATTAATATAACTATCCAAATTACAATAAGCAAAGACAGTAAAAATATGAAAGAATATTTTATATAATAAATATTAATTAAATTCAAATATTCAGTTAACAGTTAAGATCTCACAATCTTAAAATAACAATAAATCGTTTTTAAATGTCATCAAATGAAAATTATTCTTAATCCAGAAATAAAATTGAGATAGGTGGGGATAATTTTTTTGTGCATATGGTAATACTGCAGCCACAACGTCGGAGAAACGAATAGCCAAACAAACGACCGACGCGAATACTTTTGTTCGTCGGGTCGTGTTGCTTGCCGCCTGCGCTGCCAGTTCGAAGGCGCAGCTCAGTTTAGCGGGTTTGGTCTGGGACTGGAAAAACACTGCCGCAAAATAATTATTTTAAAACTTTTGTTCCAAATCAACAGTTATTTCTATGATCGAGTTTTTTGAGCAATTATTTTTTCTATGACATTTTTGGTTTTTAAAAACTTTAAAAGTTGAAGCAGTTAAAAATAGTGATAACGTGAAATATAGTGATTTTTGATAACAGTTTTGTGTATGTACTTTCGATAAATTTGTATTTTTTTTATGTTTGTAATCGAACATTATCGCTGTGTGACATTTCGTCAACATAACCTCAATATTTTTGTATACAGTCGATGCCCTGCGGAAAGTGTTTTGCAATAACGATTGTCTGTGCTTTTGACATGAAAGGGAATGTAATTGAACCTTAATTGTTTGTGTTGAATCGAACTTCGAAACATTTACCCGTTGTATTTGTATTATTCTTATATTTTTTACGTCAATTTAGATCTTTAACGTCGCCTTATATGAACTAAACGTATAAAAAAATTGAAATAGTATAATATATGCCCGGCCCACATAGTTGCAGACTGTTCGGGAAAGAAGGAGATGAAACGAGGCACCCGCCACGCAACAGAGAGAGATGAAATATTCTGTGGTGTTCGCAACACGCTTAAAATGTATTGAAGAGAATGTATACTCTATACTTACAACAGTCATTTGAAAAATAAACCGGTATATGCACCGCTGAAATGTATTTTCAGTTGCTTTTAAATTCAACGATATCTCCGAGGTGAGTTAATATTTATATTATTAAGTTTATTATATCACAATTTAATATTACAATATGTTAAATAATAACCTTATTATACCTGTATTTTGAAGTTTTACAAAGAAAAGTCTATTCACGTTACTACAGCCGCGCGTATGGAAGCGATAGGAAGTGTACGTACATTCAACAAAAATGTGTCAATCAATAGAATGATGTATTTTAGCCTCTCCCGCCAAGATAAAAATGTTTGTAGATTGCTCATTATTTTCAAAATACTAAACGTATGCGTTGTAATTATAGACTGTTCAAATGATAAATAATTTATTGAATATTATGTGGCATAGCGTTTTGTATTCAATAGTCGTATCGTATAATACCTATACGATATTTTCCGATAGTCGCTTGAATAGCGCGCAGGTAGAAAATATTTTTTGCATCAAATCGTAGGTAAGTTGGTACGGTGAACATAAGCGAAAGCGCTTTCATGCTAACTCTTCTTGTAGGTACCTGCTCCACTAATATGAACGACGATGTGCCGACTCATTATTTTTGTCATATTATTTGTTTTGAATTTCGAACAAAAAATATGATACTTGCTTTGCATAAATACATCATACTTTGTTTGATTTTTTTCTTGTGTATTAAAATTATTCGTAGTAATTTTATTTCCCATTATTACGTAGATGTGGAATGTAGGGATTTTTCAAGTATCCAGCTTTTTTATTATTATTTGTATAGCATATTAAACAAACTTGATTGATGCATTAATCAAATTTTCCATTAATGTACAATTTTTTCGATGATTTTCCACATTTACAGTTTCAAAATGCTCTCACTCAAGCTGTGCAAAAGCACATAAACGATTTTTTTCTCTACGACACATAGTTCTTCCTCTTTTGGTAGATCTATGATCTGTTTCTACAGATTCTGGGACGAGGATGTCTAGCTATTCCTCCATCTCTTTGATGGTCTTCCCGGTGGTCGTCGTCCCTCTGGTATCTCGTATCTTTGGCAGCCTTTCTGGATTCATCCTCTCTACATGATATATCCAGTATTGTCTTCTTTGCCTGCTCCACCCTATAATATCCTCCACATCGCATCTTATGAGGATCTCCTAGTTGGGAATTCTGTCTCTGAGGGTTCTGCCCAAGATAAGTCTTATCGTTTTCATCTCTGTTTTTCCGAGTATCTGTTTTGTTCTCACCGTGTCCGCCCTTTCTTCAACTCCATAGGTCATTATGGCACATAGACACATAGTTATTAAGTAATTTAAAAAAAAATGCTGTAATGAGGATATTATCATTTTTTTTTAATTTATGCTGAATTTAAAAATTATATGAAAAATCACTAGAAAAATGTTTAAAATACCTATATGAGATGTTTAGGTTTAAACAAACATCGACGGTTTCGCACCCCATGAAGTTAGCAATCGAAAGTTAGGGCCGCCACATACAGTCTGAATATCGATTCGGAATTTCGAAGGCAGAGAATTAGCTATTTGTCGGAAAGTATACGATAGGTCTTTAATTTTGTATGGATTTGCTGTAACGGAAATTCCGTAACGGAATTCCACTGTATGTAGCGGCCTTTATTAAAAAAAAATGAACTGTTCTTTATGTAATATTGCCAGTCGCCAGATTCATACAAATTGAGTTTTTTTTCATTTATTTAATAAAATGTGCCTTTCTTCTTCTTCCTCTTTAGCCCTTCTTCATCCAGTAATGGACATAGGCCTCCCCTGCGACCTCCATAGCTCCCTATCTTGGGCAGATCGCATCCATCCGCCTCCAGCCACTCGTCTTAATATCATCAGACCACCTTGTTCGAGACCTTCCAACACTTCTTTTGCCCATTCTAGAACTTTCTTAGTCCATATACATTAATATTTTCTAATCCCAAAGGGGAATTTTGACACATAAATTGACCCAATTTACAAATGCATAATATCTTAACAGGAAGATTTCACAACTTAGGTACATAATAATAATAATAAATTTGGATTATTTTTATAGCGCCGTTTTTGTGATAACCTCACCTCAAGGGCGCTATAATAATTTCCTTTGTCATTCGTCCGTAGTAGTTTTTTTTTTTAATTTTGTCTTCATTTTTGTAATAATTATTTACTTATTTTTTGAAATATTTTATTTAGTTGGCGTAAAATTATTTCGGTATGTCATATTTTGTTTTTTTCACAGAATTTTAAATACTTGAAGATTAATCTGATATACCTAATATACGTATTCATGTTTCAAAAGTAGGGAAAAAAACATGTGCCACCGGCAACCTAGTCAAGAAATGATGGCAAATTTCAACCCTGTGATTAAGATCGTAGAGATTTAGTAAAAAGTTTTCACCAGTACGCCGTTTGTTTCATAGAAAACAGGTCAGATTCAAATACAGCGTTATTCAATGCACAACTTCTTACACCAAATCATAGAGAATAAAAAATGAACATCCATCTATGGAAAACCATTGAGAGTAATCAATTCTTAAGACAATATAATATCGATATGAAGTCGATTGAACCTGAAAGTTTGGACTGTACAGAGGGCTAAAAATATCGTACGCCAAATTATAGCATCCACTATTAACATGGTACACGTTGAAAAATGAATGTAAAAAAATCCACTATTCCGTAGAAGTGGTTCCATGGGTGTAAATATACTGACAATATAGAAATTCTAGATTCAGCCTGCAAAACGGCAAGGAATAATTTGACATTAACATTGCATCTTGTATCAGTTGCTTCAAATTCAAGGTTTAAAAATGTATTGCAATTGCAATTTTAATCTACACGTTTTACGAGTTTTTTGGGTGTGCCAGTAATAAGGTTGAAGACCGCTGACTCGTCATATCGATCCCATGTGAAAAATACTGTGCCTCTTGATTCATGATGTTGAGAAACACTGGTTTGGTTTAAAACAAAATGATAATACAATAGTTATCATTTTAATATTCACGAACTGATGTGAAAATGAACAAAGGATTTTCACCGTACGACTCATAACAGACAAGTCAAAAATTGACATATCTTGTTTCTAAAATATGAATCCGTTCATATTCAAGGCCTATAGCCAAGTTGCAAATATTAATGTTCCTGTCGAGAGAAACACCTGGTTCTTGATTTTTCGTATGAAATTCAACACCGTGACAAACGTAAAATCCCATACAAACAAAACCAAATACTGGCGCTTTTCTAGACATGGACCTTCGGACTTGTTTTCCCTTGTAAATTTAAAAAAAAAAGACAAAATAACCTATAAGGATGGATTCCTGCATTTTTAAAAGAAAGATACGAATTATTTTCAGAAGAGTGGAAGTGGAGTTTGCAGAACAAGATTTTGGGAAGCGATATTAAAAGAAATTGAATTGCAACATAAGTTCAGAATAAAACAAATAATGGAGATAAATGAACAATAAAACTTTAGTATTACATAGTAAACAGTTAAAAGTTATATGGAATATATCAGCTCACTAGACCTAGGTCTGTTCTGAGGTGATACTATTTTTTATTAATTTTTGTCATGTGATGTATGTCATTGTGTAATAAGAATTAATATGCAAATTAATGTGAATATCAAGTATGTTAGTGTAAGTTGTCTCATGTATATCGTCTAAAGCAGCGGTCGGGGAACCGGGGTAAATTACCCCAAATGGGGTAAAAATGTTTTTTTTTGGGTAATAAGGAAATTTTTCAAGTTTGCTATTTCATAAACGTCTTTGTATTTTTACAAACTTAATCAATTCAGGTACTACTTACATCAAGAAGTCCCAATTTTGAAGTAATTGCATCAAACATGAAGCAACATCATTTCTCCAAAAACTGTAAGGGAAACCTGAAAATCTTAATTTTTTTTGATCCAATTTGAGAATTTTATTTTGTTTGGCTATTACATACTTACTATTTTCACGTAACTTTTTTTATTTTCCGTCTAAATTTATTCAATAAATAATGTTTATTTAAATATACATTGATTGTCTTCTTTTCAAAATGGAGGAAGGGGTAATATCGACTTACGCAAAAATATTTTGGGGTAATGGTTAAAAAAGTTCCCCGACCGCTGGTCTAAAGCATTATCATTTTGTTTGCTTGTCAAATTTTTGTGTCGTTTTTTTTTTTTTGAGTTGGATAACTTTAAAATTTTTAAATATAATTTTGGGGATTCCTGGAGAGACTACATCACGAATTTCTATCAAGAATCAAAGAAGGAAGGCACCTGGTGAAGACCACCTCAGAAAGACATGCCGGATGGATTTGACACATAATCCGACAAGAAGGACTCGTCCAACTGTCGATTTGTTCAAGAGAATTTATTTCTCTTAACATATCGAAAATGTATCAAGCCAAGATAAGCGAGATTTGTATGCCACTAGCATAATAGAGGGGAGGACTGCGGGGACAAATGCCAGGAGACGCCGTCGGTCGCTGGGAATATCTTTGGATCGATGCGACTAATGAGTTGCAGCACCTACGTGGAGCTGAAAAAGGTTGCACAGAACAGGACGGAATAAATGAGATGCGAAACTTGAATGAAATGAATGAGAAGCAGATGAACTATTAAAAAAAACAGGTCCGTAGTAGAAAGGGGGCACCTTTATAAGGTCTTAACACGCCAAAATATTGTGAAGAGCAATCGAGCATTATTTTAGGCGGCGGTGTTTGTGTTATAAACAATACTTATTTATAAAACAAAAACAGTCAATATTTTATGTTTTGTGTTTAAAAAAAAGAGTGGCGGATCAGCAACCGCTGAGTTTTATACAGAACTTGTTAGTGCGCTATCCATGTTACGTAGCTACATATTTACAATCGGTGTTTTGTTGACAGTACGTTCACCAAAATTTGCTGTGGTTAGGTGCCTCTCACACTTGCGGACGGAATATTTTCTGCTTCAAGTGATACAAAACAATACGATTAAATTATTAGACACATATTTTAAAAATTCGCCTTGAAGTCAAGGCTATCAATCGTCCTGAATTTAGTTGGATTTTATTTATTATAAAGTTACATTTTACTAAAATAACACTGCTCTTTCTACATATTATATGATGAAAATAACACTGATCTGTTTACGCATTATATTTTGAGAATAACACTGATCTTTTTACACATCATATTATGAAAACAACACTGCTCTTTTTACACATTATATTATGAAAATAACACTGATTTTTTTACGCATTAAAATATGAAAATAACACTGATCTTCCTGCGCGTTATATTACGAAAATAACACTCCTCTTTCTACGTATTAAATTATAATAATAACGCTGATCTCTCTATACCTACATAATATTATGAAAATAACACTGATCTTCCTACGCCATATATTATAAAAATAACACTGATCTTCCTACGCGTTATATTACGAAAATAACACTCATCTTTCTACGCATTAAATTATGATAATAACGCTGATCTTTCTTTACCTACATAATATTATGAAAATAACACTGATCTTCCTACGCCATATATTGTAAAAATAACACTGATCTTCCTACGCCATAAATAACACTGATCTTCATACGCGTTATATTACGAAAATAACACTGATATTCATACGCGTTATATTACGAAAATAACACTCATCTTACTACGCATTAAATTATGATAATAACGCTGATCTTTCTATACCTACATAATATTATGAAAATAACACTGATCTTCATACGCCATATACTATAAAAATAACACTGCTCTTTGGCACATATTACATAAATAACACTGATCTTTGTACGCACTATATAATGAAAATAACACTGATTTATCTACACATATATTATGGAAATAATATTTATCTAGATGCACAGATATTATGGAAATAATATTGATCTATGTACACATTATACTATGGAAATAACACTGATCTTTTTACACATTATATTATGAAAATAACACTGCTCTTGGACACATTATATTATGAAAATAACACTTTGTACGCATTATATAATGAAAATAACATTATACTATGGAAATAATATTGATCTATGTACACATTATACTATGGAAATAACACTGATCTTTTTAAACATTATATTATGAAAATAACACTGCTCTTTGACACATTATATTATGAAAATAACCACTGATCTATCTACACATTTACTATGGAAATAACACTGATCTTATATTATGAACATTATATTATGAAAATAACATTGAATGTTCTACACATTATATTTATTTATTTTGATTAGGAAACAAAACAAGAATACAGATGTAATTTATTATATTATGAATGTAAGAAATTACCGAAGGGAGGGGGACGGGACGGGACGGTTTACACAGATACCAAAAAATCCAAATTTGCACTCTGCTGCGCAACCCGCTGGATTTCGAAGCGTCTGTCTCATAATACTTTATTTTAATTATTGTGAGTAAATGAGTGACAACACGTTATCAGTATATTATGTACTTCGCAGTGTAACATCGAAATATTTTGCTTGACAAATTTTGAAAGTTTATTTATTTAAACCAAAGATAGAATACAATAATATTATATTATATTCACAATAGTCAAATACAACTATAGCCGTTGGCAGCAATTACCATAGACCAGGGGTGGGTAATCTTTTGGGATAAAAGGATATTCAAAGTGAACGACGGGCCTCAAAAGTTAACTTAATTAAAAACTTTATTTGTGAAATTTTAACAAATACGGAAAATAAATACATTTTTATTATTTTATGTATTCTTAATTTTCTATAAATAAAAAAAATCCGTGCGACGAGAATTTTTAAGTTTTCTTCTGATTTTTTCGATTAAACCATAGATTTTCATATAATAGACTAGATATCGCAGTTAGCTAGCAAATTTTGTATGAATCGAAGTGAGGATTATTTCCGCGGGACTTTTGACAACAAGGTGGACAGAAAACATCGTTTTTTTATAGAAAATAACGACTAATGTGAATTGTTTTCAGATTTATTTGTCGAAAAAACACTTTGTTCATCAAGGTATAGAGAACAGTTATCTAGGAAGTGTTGAATTTGTATTGAAAACTGCAATATGTTGCCAACCAAGAAATCAAACGCGCGCTATACCATGACTCACTTATTGCACGGAGTACTCCATCTAGTTTTATAATACATGGAAATATTTGGATGAAACCAAGTCAGAAAATTTCCGCGCAGCGAGAAATTATCATTCTTTTTTCGATTTTCTGTCTGGTCGTGCGTTGTGCAATGCGTTTAAAATGACCAAGTTTGAAGTTTTTTTTTTAGATATATTTTTTTATTATTTTGAGCAGAGCGCACTGAAACACGTGGTGGGCCGCGGTTCGAGGGATGCCTTAGACCCACAGAACAGTAAAATCTTAGATTTTATGTTCTGTGCTTAGACCATAGAATTTCATAAAAAAACACTTTAATGGAGTTTTTAGTGATGTTTATTTTTTTTAGACATATTCTATTATACTAATATTTTTGTGGCACTACTTTAATTCTCAGTGTATCGCGTTTTTAAATTATACTCAAAGTTATGCATGTAAAGGGACCCATGTGTAAAACGACTAGCTAAATGAATTTATCTTTGATTTCCTTTTTGAATACTTTTATTAAAATATTTTCACATACTTCTTTTGACTTTTCAGTTAAGCATTCATTGTTTTATTTCTTTTTTTATAATATGTTATAATGTTTATCGCGACAACTATTTTTAGTTGAACGTCTTATCTATCTGTAGATAAAATATTTTTAGCTAATATCGACAATATGTATCATCTCATCGTACATTTGCATAATACCTACTGAATAATTTGTATTTTTTCCTTGTAAGCTGTTAGCGCTAGATAATCTGATAAATTCTCAGGTCACCGTAATGTATGGGTCGCGCCGCATCGTGTCGATTGCGCGCGCATAATAATAAACTTCCTCGGTTACGGGAAGACTCAGATTCAAAACAAATAGCGAACTTTTTTTAAATTGAACTTTATTTACTAGTTGCATGTTACACATGAGATCCAACTGTTGAATGGCGAAAGTATGTATAGTTGAAGTACGTACCAAACTATAAACACAAATTAATATTTTTTTTTTAAATAATACGTCCTTGTTAAGCAATTACATATACATCTTCCTACGTTCCCTAAAATAAGCATAAATGCTTGTGCTATAGGTGAACGAAATCGGTCGAGGCAGGATTCGAACTCGCGACCACTGGATTACTAACCCATTGCGGTAACCGCTCTGCCATCGACCCATCTGCTTCTACAATATGTACTTCAACAATATGTACTTCTACAATGTTCATATTTTTTATAGAAAATTAAATTATCTAGTTGGGGTGTTTCGACTTTTTTCAATATTTTTAAAACTTTGGAAATATAAGCAGTTAAACATGTAATTTTATCGTAAAAAATTTTTGAAATTTATTTTTATAAAAACAAATTTGAGATTTTGTTTTTGTCTATATTCATACCAATTTTCAGGGTTTTAGTTTTTATAGTTTTTGAGATTAATGGAAAAATAAAGTAAAAATACAATAATTGATAACCCCTGATTGAAACATATTATAAAAGTTTTGTTGACGTATAACTATCTATATTTTCTGAAATTTAAGGCTCTGTGCATTGAGCGGATCAGTAGTTATAAGGGTGGGGGGGACACGCACAAAAAACACACAAAATGTTCTACTTCAAATTCTAAATTCATCCATATACATATATGCTACGAAGCCTCTAAAAGTACACTACACCATACAAAATGTTCCTTCATACACGCGATTTGGCTTAAGAGTACATATATCACTAAACTTTGTGACTGAAAACATGATATAATAAAAACGCCTAATGCATTATGAAGCGTTAGTACCTAAGGGTAATTGTCGCGTGCGTTAAAAATGGTTTATATGTGATTTAAAATATCAGAAAATCCAATTTTGTTGATTTTTTGCATTTTAAGAACAAATCTGACTTGAATTGAAAAAAACTTTTATCCGTCATTCATTTTGATTTAATGCACCCTTTAAGCAAATAAAATATTTATTTCTCTACAACACAGAATGGAATGGAGTAATTTTAATAAAATGCTGAAAAAAAGGGTATTTTAAATAATCATTTTAGGAGAATTAATGCTGAATTTTAAAATTGTGTGACGAACATTCACTAGAGAAATGTTGAAAATATTTATGGTATTTTTTCTAGAAACACACTGTTACACATATTTGAGAAATTTGATTTAAAATTGAGGTGTTTAATATCAAGTAAATGTTGCCATTACATTAAAATATTCCGAAATACGAAATAATATCAATACAAATACAATTTTAGTATATTTCAATAATTTTTCGGTCATTTTGAGCAGATTTTTCAAAATAAATTTAAATTTTAAATGGGTCGGTGGCAAAGCAGCTAGCGCACTGGATTTGTTTATTATTTTCTTAGCATTGGTCTAATATTGATCTCAAACAAATTATTTTATGCATAATATGACATTATTTGTAGCTATGACTTTTTATATTTAAATTAAACAGACATGTTTTGTTTGTTTCAGTTGCAGGCGGTAATGGGGACCAACATGAGCGAAGAACATCCCGTCAGAGATACAACAATCTCATGCTCGCATACTACAGCTGGTGAAGAACATCCAGTCAGAGATACAATAATCTCACACTCGCATACCACAGCTGGTGAAGAACATCCAGTCAGAGATACAACAATCACAGCTGGTGAAGAGGACAGTGGACCATGTCAATCTAACAATACATTGTGTAACTTTATATCGTCAAACGTACCTATATTAAGTGATATTAGCGACAATTCCACAATGAATGAACAAACCAATTGCACAAACATTGAAACAAATGGTTCTTGTGATAATAATTACATACAACCTTTCCTCCATGATAAAATAATAGTTAACGATAAAGAAACAGAATCTACATGCTCCGAGATCAAACTAGAAACACAATCAAATAGTGAAGTTGACCTTCAAAACCATAATTTAGTTAATGATAATGTTGATAAAGCTGACACCGATCTAGTCAGTGATTATGAAGATAATAAACCTGATATAGTCTCTGTTGACAGTGAAGATTCAGCTCTCGGCAGTTTGCCATGTGAACCTACAGTTTTACCTGAAACTGAAGATGAACCCCAAGACAGATCCGACGGAAGCGACTCGGGATTGGGGTCTGAGATTGCCGAAGAACAGCTAGTTCAACAAGTATATGCCGACATAGGTTCAGTCACAGTCGACAGTGCTAATTTTGAAAACTTTGAAATTTTGAGTAACAACATAGAAGCCACAAAAGAAGAAACAAATGGATTACAGTTTAGTGATATTAATTTTGATCCGAGCAATATAACCTCTGATAGTACCGATAAGAAAAATAGTTATTTCAAAAGCAACTTAAAAAGAAAATTGGAAAGTGATATCTGCGACGAGCCTCTCGCCAAAAAGAGCAAGAAACGAATTACTTTTGATAATGTCACAGTTTATTATTTTCCTAGAGCTCAAGGTTTCACCTGCATTCCGTCTCAGGGTGGATCCACTCTGGGTATGGCCAAAGGACACACACATTCTCAAATATTTACTTTGTCCGAACATTCTTTAGAACAAAGAAGACTCCACCGGCAGATCTTACAACAGTTACGTTGCGAAAGACACGCTGTACAAGGATCTGTCTCCTCCAGTGATTACAGTGACTCCGAAGATGAACCTAGTGAAATATCTGAATCTGAATTAGATTTGGATAGTTACTATTTTCTTCAACCTGTTCCCACTAGACAGAGAAGGTCGTTGTTACGCGCTGCCGGTGTGAGAAAAATAGAAGCATTGGAAAAAGACGAGTGTCGCGATATACGTGCGTCCAGAGAATTGTGTGGCTGCGCTTGTAAAGGATACTGTGATCCTGAAACATGTTCGTGCAGTCAGGCTGGCATCAAATGCCAAGTTGACAGGTTAAATTTCCCTTGTGGCTGCACAAGGGACGGCTGTGGAAACACTACGGGTAGAATCGAATTCAACCCCGTACGAGTTCGGACGCATTTCATACATACTTTAATGCGATTAGGGTTGGAGAAGAAGGGTGAGGAAAATTTGGCCAAAGTGGAAACGTCTAGTGAACAAGTGCATTGGTCAGACAACAGTCGATTATTATCTACTCCCTCTACATCGTATAGTCAAGATAGTGCTACATGTGGAACTCCCGTTAATGTAAAATTTAATGGAAATTTATTACGAGACGTCAGTCTAACGTCACATTTAGAAGTAGAATCGTGCGTAAACAACGGAACATTTAGTAATATGCATTACGAAGGCAGCACAAATACTACTAATAAATCAGTATCAAATCTACACAGGGAAGATTCTCTAGATCTGTATACTTTCAGAGAAGAATGTTACAGCGAAGAGACTCGAAATCTAAATCAAGACAGACTCAACGCTGGAAACGGCTCTTCCCAACAATTGGATTCTTTCTCATCCAGCTCTTTGAACAAGAACAAAAGCACCACCTACACTGAAAACAGTCAAATGATATCTTCATACCCAAGTAACTCCTCTGCTTTGTCTAGATTCCCGTGTGATATGAATTTCACGTACCCACCTCACTCTGACATGAGTCATTATCCAAACCATCAACAATATTCAGCAGCCAGTTTTGAAGATTTCTCTCAGCAGTCACACAATGTCTTCAGTCACTACAATTCTATGTACGTCAACGAATACATGAGCAAAACAACAACAGGACAGGAAGAAAGTTCAAGCAACAGTGACTACCATTCCAATACTGCAAATATGTACAGCATGTACAGATCCTCAGAGAGCACCTGTTACAGCCAAGTCAATGAAAACAAAGAAACTAATCAGTACACAAACTTGCATTCCCCAGCTTACCCCACGACCAATAATAAACTGGAATCTTTCTCCGATTTGATACACGGTCGATATTCGTATCAGTCGTACGAGACTGCGGAGAATGTGGCGCAGGCTGTCGACCCTCTCGGTGAGCAGCCAGAAACGCCTCAGACCAGTCAGGCGCTTGTCCCCAGCCAAGAAGAGACCACACAGCAAACTTCCACACCTTCCAACGACAGCAGCGACGAAAACTTTGGTGAAATTATTAAAAAAACGATGGTAGAGTCCGCGTCAACGTAAAATTAATTATATTAGGCATTTTTTGTAAATATTTATCGTAAATAAGTATGTTATTTCTTGTAAAAAAAACTTAATTAGTTACATACATGCGTTTATTCAATTCTTTATCCCATTGTCTACAGATTCCTACAACAAATATTTTGCTGAAAAAAATACATCGAATTGGGTGACCGGCATTTGAAAACAGATATAGGTAAATCTGCCAATCAGTATCCTTGATATTACAAAATTATGTATTTATTATTAAATATCATGCCATAGTCCTCATGGGGTAGATAGAGAGAACCCAGCACAGCACATGTAGCTTTAGGCACTTTGATGTATATGTGTTCAGTTTTTTTTTTAAATATCCAAACCATCTTAAGGTATTCATTACATCTATTAGGTTATTTCAAATATTCTTATAATAATTTTGATGTAATAAACCGATCTAATTTAATAATACTGAGTTAGATCTTAAAATAAATGAATCCATCTTTTAATTAAATTTCAGTCTTTTATTAATAATGGATTAACATATTTTCTTTAAATAAAATTATATAAGAATAAATATCACATTATTATTTCAATGATACATCATGTTATAAATCAAATTTTTGGTACTTATTATACAAAGTATTCAATCCAAACATTATAAAAAGAATGCATGACATAAATATTAGATTTTTTGACAGTGAAAAATAATTATATAGACTACATTATTGTCAGTTTATCAATGATAGGTACTACATGAATAAAAACTACAATATTTGAGAAGCCAAATATATGATACATGGTTTTAATAACATATTAAATTTTCAATAATACTTTGCGCGTGGAAACAAAATTAATTTGAACAATATTGATAATTACAACTTGCATAATAAATCATGTCACTCGTTTGCGAGAACAATGATATAGGTCAAAAAAATCTGATTTTTGAGTTAATAATGCAGAAATGTTGTGTTTATCAATATTACAGTGAAAGAACGATACAATGTGTCATGTGCTGTTTCTCTTGCACTTATTTATTTATTTATTTAATCTTTCTGTACATATAATAAGTACACTGGCGGGCTTATTGCCTAATGGCAATTTATTCCAACCAACCAGAGTAAATGTGTAATATACAAAACAATGTGTACTATGGCAATAAGTGAATCACATTACAAAATAAATATAAATAGCAGAAGAAAAGTAATAAAAGAAAAAAAAGAACACAAAAACAAAAAAGATAACATATAAGAACAAATTATAGCAATTATAGGAGGACTGAGGGATAAGGAAAGGAAGATGTAATCAGGTGTTGTCAGATAAATATTTTTGTTTTAGCCTTTTCTTAAAGATGTTTAGTGAGATAGACGACGTAATATCAGGACTTAGGCTATTCCATAGTCTAGCTAATGTACTTAAAATGAAGAGCTAAAAATATTTCTATAAGATATTGTACTGAGAATTGGAGACGACATGAAAATTGATAAACGCAACATTTCTGCATTATTAACTCAAAAATTGTATTTTTGACTAATGTGGTTGTTCTAACAAACGAGCGATGTGTCTTTCAAAGCATTTAAGACAGTCAAAGATATATTCTTTAAGAATGCAGAATAAAGAGAACATAATAAACGCTTAAAAAAATAATCATAAAATATCGTATTTAATAATACATCATGCCCTAATATTTTTACTAGTACAATTTTACATCTCAACAGAGATAGAGTTGGTTAAATTAATAAGGAAATTGGATACAGTGGAAATCCGTCAACACAAAATCATTGGGTTTGATAAAAATGTTTTTGATAAATTTTGAGTTAAAAATGCATTTAAAAAATAACCATTTCTTGGCTGTCAAAAATATTGAATGTTGTTCATGGTGGTAAATATCACCAACATTCAAATAAGAGATGGCATGAGAAGATAAAAAATAATATTGTGAAATAAAAAAAAACATTATAAAGTCTGGTCAACAGGCGGAATCAAAACCATCCATCATTACCCATATCATGGATATAATTATCTTATGGAGTTCTATAACATCTTAAGATGGTATAGAACTGTATAAGATAATTATATCCATGATATGGGTAAACATGGATGGTTTTGATTCCGCCGGTTGACCAGACTTACCCCACAGATGAAAGAATTTTACAGCTCTAAAACTAGTAGACATAAATTACTCAACAGAGGTTCACACAATTTTGATTAAGTACCTACCTATATTTAAAAAATACACTATTTGAATACTCTTATATATAAGTAGAAAAATGAGTCATTAATGTTACTTACAGTCTTACTAATAAACGTGTTGTAAAAGTTACACGACCGTTTAACACCCGTGTAGGCAAAAACGTTACTAATAAATGCTGTGTAGCAGATCAGTTGGTCAACGACTGTGTATCTCTAATACAAATTTTACACATCGCTTGCACAGCTGTCGAGGTAGTTTAACGGTGTTTTAAGACAAATTTTATGTATCACAAATCAAATTTTCTTTTGATATGTGTGTTTATATCGTTATATCTTGGAATAATATGACAAAACCTCTACAAAATATTATATTCTCGATAGTTGTGCATTTTAGGAGCGAAAAGTTGTCAAAAAATTTGCTCTTTTTAATATCCATAATGGTGTTCACTTGGGTATTCATATAATGAAATTATTCGTTATATTTTCCATATTCCTATTTTGAAATGAAAATATTAACTACGACAAACGTCAAAATTATAATGGACGCTCTGTGCATGCGCGAGTGCGAAATTATAACGTTGTCGGATTATTTTTTGTTGTACGCTTGTCGCAACTACCCAGTCGTTATACAGCATTTATTAGTAAGATTTTCAAATAATCGCTGCACGGGCTTTACACGGTGTGTAACTAAAACACTGGTCAACGGGTGTGCAGTAGATTTTTATTAGTAAGACTTATGTAGTGTTCAAATCTAATATTATATAAATAAGAAAATACCTAAAACACGGATTATTTCCAAGAGTTGGTTTAATGTTCAAAAGTTTTAATTATAATAAAGTTTTCACCAAGACTTGAAATTTTCAAGGTTTTCGATAAACAATTAGATAAATACTCTTAGTATTAATAATTTAGAATCGATTCCCATTCTATTAAAACAAAATCATAATCATTTTCAACACTATTAAAATATAATTTAATAACATTTTTGATTTGGCAATAAAGTACTTAGATATAGACATATTTTTCACACAAGTAGTCTATTCTTACAAATTACTAAGACCAAGTTTATATTATTTAAGAAAATAATTTAAGATATTCAATAATGGAATGATTAATGCGTGACTAATTAAAAATAATAAATATATTAATTATTGAGCTGATCCATAGCCTCATCAAAATAACAACCGTTTAACTTGATCTGGCAACGTTGTATGAATCAACACAAAAGAAATACATTTCAGACAATTGTTAATTAAGTTTTTTAACCGAATACACTTGATGGAATTTCATTTAAATTTATTTACAAAATATGAAAGAAACACAATTGTGAGGTTGTAATGCAAAAAGAACTATCTCCAAAAATAACGATTTTGAGTTATATATGGGGTTATACTAATTTTAGGATAAGGAAGCCATCGGTGTAATTATTTTTTCGCTAAAATATCTTAAAATAGAGACTTTATTCATTGAAAATCACATTTAATGCAAAATGCACTATTTCCATGTTAAAAAATGAGTAAATTTATTACAAAATTGACTATTTCCATTTGATGATTTATTTTTTTATTCACTTATTAATATTTTAATAGATATCTTCTTTATACTAATAGTTTTTTTATCCAAAATATTCCATGAATTAATTTTATGTCGAAAGTGACTCAAACCTGGAAATATTCATTTTTGACACACTTTAAAAATTAAAAAAAAAATGTTTCAGTAGGTAGGTACATCTGACTGTACTAAAAAGTGTCATAAGGTATTTGGATAATCAATATTATAAGCCCAAATCTTCTTGATAATACAGCTTCGTTAAAGATCCACAGTTCCTGTAAAGTTACTAAAATGGAAATAGTCCCTTTTGCATTTTAACCTAACAATTATTACACCACAAATCAACAATTAGACTAATTAAGACTGCAAACCTCTACTAGATCTTGTGATGGCCAACACTTGAAGGTTTATAATTTATTCAATCACATATTTTTATAAGAAAATAAATGTTGTTTACATTAAAAAAGTGAGCAATTTTTCAAGAAAAGTTGAATACATAAAAAATAATTCAAGATATGTAGGTACATAAATGTCAATAAAATTCAGGTGGTTTCATTCGTAGCTCAATTACATAGATATCTGAATTTTGAACTTTAAGTCCAGGATTCAGTTCATACTGTTTTTCTGGGACATGTCACATTAGGTGTACATCACATTCTTACTCGTATTAGATGATAATATTATAACAAATAGTCAAGTCAAGAATTAGAAGGATGAACAAAAAGAATCTTACAAATATAAAAATCTTTCAAATGATAAAAAATAAATACATTAAAACAAATCACAGTATATAAATACATAAAAACCCTGTATAATTTCACTCTTCCTCTACAGTCTCCCAAATCTTCACGTGATGATCATCACTGCCAGTCACAAAGAAAGAACATTGAGGACCGATGGCTATGCTGTTTACGGCACCTGAAAATATTCAAAAACGCATTTGTTGTGTCAAAGCTGGATTTGTTGGTTTGCCCAAGCATCAGTCTGATAGATTTCAAATGGTGTTTACAGCAGCTGTGGGACACATACGAATATTACAATAAATACCAACTCTGTAATTGTCGAATTGTACGTATCTAGTTGATTAAAAGGTATGCTTGAGGCTGTGGATTATTTACAGCAAGAATAAGGTGAGAAACATATTTAGGTCATCTAGACCACAGAAGGCTGATTCAATAGTCATTAAAACTGCTTAATATGATCTAGGTTTAGATGAAAATGGATCTTTCTGGCAGACTTGGAGCTCGAAGTATTGACTGAAAATGAAAGCAATAACACCCTTAAAATAATTATATTGTAACATTACACATCGCTTTGTGATCCAACTGTCGATTCGTTCAAGAGAATGAAATTCTATTGAAGGAAGAGGCAGTTAAAATCCAAGATGCGTGTACGAAGGAACATTTCGTATGGCGTAGTGGACTTTTTGCATGCTAAAAACACCAACTTAGAGGCTTCGCAGCATATATGTGTGTGTGTCTGTCAATCCCTCCCTTATAACTTTTGATCCGCTCAATTTACAGAGCCCAAAATTTCAAAATATATAAACAGTTATAGGCCTACAAAACACATCAACTTTTGAATTTTTGGTTTATTTTTCCATATATCTCAGATACCATAAAAGCTAAAATGCTGAAAATTGGTATAAATATAGACAAATACAAAATCTCAAATTCGTTTTTTCAAAAAAATTCCTGGGTTTCTCAAACATTTTTTTTTTAAGAAAAATATTTTTTTTTATGATAAATTTATGAGCTTTACTGCCTATATTTCCAAAATTTTTAAAAATATCGGAAAAAGCCGAAACACCCCAACTAGATAATTTAATTTTATATAAAAAATATTAATATTGTAGAAGTACATCTCAAATTTTTTTTAACAATATTTATAAAAATTTAATTTAGTGACGACATCGCTTCATATGTTTCACTGCCATTTGTATGGCAGTCGCTTATACACAATATGTAAGAAGAAGATACTTAATCTCCAAACATACATACAGAACCATCATGCTATTTTCATACTGACCTCCATACTGTCCTATCTTGACATACATACCTAGGTACATGTGTTGTATAGAAAACGAAATATCTTAAAATATTAAATAATTTGTATTAATAGGTTTATAGTTTGGTACTTATTCTTCAACTATACATACTATCGCTATCGACAGTTGGATCTCATGTGTTACATGTAACTAGTAATTATAATTCTTGATAGTTAGTTTTGGTGTTATTCTGTGTATTTTGATGTCACATATTATGAAGATTGAGGACTGCCTATACACAATTTTATGATTTTCATATCTGAACCTTTACTCGTGCAGTTTGCAAGTGTTAAATTCTTGGGGGTTCACATAGACAATAAGTTGTCACTTGACCTTTGAATTTCGAAAACGGTCAGTTCATGTTATTTCAACTAAAATAACCGAAAAATATTTGTCCAAGTTTATCCAAGAATGAGACAAAAACACTTTGTCGTGTCTCGGCTTGATTAATGCAATGGCATTTATCCTAGATTGGCTTAGTATCAACTCAATAGATTACAGATGGTGTTTAACAGAGCGGCAAGGCTTGTTTTTGTTGGAAAAACGATGTCACATAACTTCAATATTTAACAAATTACACTGGTTGAATTGTCCAGAGCCAGTTGATTACAAAATTTGTTTGACGGTGTTTAATGCCTTTAACAACCTAGCACCACAATACATTCAAGAGCTGTGTCAGAGAAAAGAGCTCTCTGGTAGACATCTCACACTCGAGTCGTCTGGATCACAGAGTAACAACTCCCTAAGGAGTTGGACTTACTATGACCGATGCTTTGGTGTGAGTGGTCTTATTAAGTAGAATGCACTGCCTCCAGATGTCCACAGTGCTCAAAGCAAGAGCACTTTCACTAAAAGACTGAAAATAGCTTTGTTTCATAGAGCAGCACAAAACTGAACTATCAGCACCCTTGGAATGATCTTGAATCATCAAACGACACTATAAAATACCTATTATTATTATTTACAATTCTGTTCTATCAAAACTATTGAGACTTTCCTTTGTTTTGAAAGGTTTTAGTAAATATTTGACAAACAAATACTTACCATTATGAGCGACAACCTGACATATCTGATTGACTGTTTGAAGATCCCACAAAAAGAGTGTACCGTTCCTTCCCCCTAAACATAACAACCGTTCTCCGTTCCAAGATAAACATGATAATCCTTCACTCATTGTTTTACTAAAAACCTAAAATAATCATTCAAAATTAATTATTATATTTTATTTCCATTGTATCTTTCTTGAATAACTTACTTGTCATTCAAACCCATTCAGTTCCATTACAATTTTTTGTTATACTAAACAAATTATCCACCATTCATTTACTTTGAAAAAATGACATTGGCACAAAAAATATGTGATGATGGTCAAAGATAGATTTGATTGGTTCAAAACTTCATAAGTAGATTAAAAAATGACATACCTGAGAATTGGTAGATATATCAGTAACTCTAAATTCACCATCCATACTACAAGTCACGAGCCTTTTATCGTCAGATATGAAGCAGCCTCCAGATAATGCTCCAGTATGTTTTGCACGACAACTATGAAGGGATTTATTTTTCAGGTTCCACATCATCACCTCACCATCTTCAGTTCCTGACATTATTATATTTGAAGTGCTGCAAAAACAAAATGTATACCTAATAGTAAAAAACGAGTTCAGCATTTTCATCAAATGAGTTTGTTAAATTATTTTTTTATTTTAATGTTTTATTGTGAAAACTTGATAATTCTTTAATGCTGTTTTATGAAAGTGATGTGCCTTTTTACCAATTTGAAAATAAAAATTTAAAATTTTAAGTTTCCCGTACTTGGGGTCACATTGAAATATTTGACAGTTAAAAAAATGAGAAGCACTTTTGAGATATCCTTCAAAATCTAATGGGGTCTAAGCGAGTATTAGATATACAAATTTGCATAATTTGAAAGGAATCGAATGAGTACTTTAGTCTATAATCGATAAAGTAAAATAAAACTAAAACTTCTACAAGAAAGCGTCTTGGCACCAATTTTGTTCAACATCTACACGAACGATCAGATGACCTCTGCAGCGTGGAACTGGACAAAGCCCAACACCAACCTTCACACTGCCTTTACAGCTGTGAGACTACACAACCCAAGCTGAAATCCCGCAAAGGTTTCCCAGGGCATATTGAGCCACTAAAAGCATCTCCAGAGGAAGCCAGGCTCACCCTGTAGCGAGAAAGATCACCAAAAGGTTTCATCGAACCCCATGAGTACCTCCCGCCGGGCCACAAACTGAATTGGCACACCTGGAAGTCACTGAACAGATTGAGAACGGGAGTCAGCAGATCTAAGGACAACCTGAAAACATGGGGGATCCTAACGGATGATGACTGCCACTAGTGTGAGTGCGGCGTGCTGCACACCACAGACAACTTGCGAGACTACCCTGCTTGCCCTGCTACCTGCTCATATGAGGACCTGCTACGCTGTAGTGGCGCAGTGGTCGACATTGCCAAGTATTGGTCGAGAAGAGTTTGATTGCTACTAACACGAGAGAAGAAGATTGAAAGTGTGCTATGGTTTTGAGACTATAAGTTTCTGTTGTGTGAAGAGAGGTGGACAAAGTACATCAGTGTGAGAGGATTCTTAAGAATTTAAGAAAGGACTTTGGAATTTCTTTGTTTTTGTATCCATGGCCAGATTAATTGTTTCCCATTTTCAAACACGTGATCGAACTTTTTGAGTAGACATACATTCTGTCTAGTATTAATATATGACTTAAAAATAATCTAAATTGGAATGAAATGAAAAAAAAAACATTGGGTCAAACCTGTTTAAAGCCAAACAAGTAATTTTTGAATCGTGATCCAATTCAGCACGGAGTCCTTGTAGAGGACGAAACGTCCCCTTTCCGAATCCAGACAGAGAATCCCAAATCCGAACAACACAGTCCCAACCGCCAGAAACCAACGTTGACTCTAAAACAAAAACACATTTGGTAAGGATCAATTCTTTCTACAAAGATTATTTTTGATCCTGTAGCATATAAAATGTTAATTCATTAATATTTGTTTTGTTTACAAACACAAATGTCTTGTATGCATTTGATTATACTTTTGGTTACCTTTTGAAGACCACAGAAGACATGTAACTGAATCGTCATGAGCTCGAAAATTGTCGACCACTCGTCCATATTCAAGATCGTAAATCAAACTAAAAAATTACAAAATATAAGTTTACGTTTACATCATACAAAAACTATTATTTTATGCCAGTTAAATTCCTAATAATTAAAGTAAACATTTATTAATGTACACACTAAAGCAAAAAAGAAAATAACACAATCAACTTGATATCCAAAAAGGACCATGCTCAGCTACGAAGTGTGAGAATGATCCCAATATTCTACCAATACTATGAATTAATAATTGATTTAGAATCAAGCAACGCAATGTAAAGATTATATCTTGCTTAAATAGTCTTCATAGTTTTGTATAGATATTTAGCTAAGGATGGATCTTTACTTTAAATGAATGGAAAGTTTATCAAATGCTCAATAATAATCAATCGAAAATAGACTAATTTACATACATGTAATTATCCCAAGATCCAACAATGACCGTATTTTCGTTCATCTGAATACAAGAACTCAAAGACATTGTTCCCAGACAAACACTTCTCATCTGCCGCTTGGTATCGAAGCAATATACTTTCAATAGGGAATCCTTTCCGACGGATATGATCTTCTTTGCGTCGTGGGAAATCAAAACACAACTGACTCCTTCTCTGTGCGAATGAAATGAAAAGCTTTCTTTGACCGACTTGATTCTCGACAAAACATCTGTAATATTTTCCTTGACTTCATCGTTCGTCTGTGTGTAATCATGGAGGGGCCTCTTAATGGATTGTAGTATTCTTCTGACATGGGGCCTTGTGAAAATTTGTTTGGGTATTTGGCCAAACTCCATTATCTGAACTTCTAGAGCGTGTCTCTCGTTCATATCGGCTATGTCGTCGAGATTCACCGCTCCTTCATAGCAAAGATGGAAATATACTGAAAATTAATACAATTTATATTCCATTGCATTCAATGTATTACAAATAAAGTTGAACTTGAAATAACAAAATTTATATGAAATGTTGAATAACTGCATGAAGGAATGTTTTAATTAAGATGTGTTTTAAACAAGCATACTTGAGGAATATAAACAGCATATTTCAAAGTATACAAACACTCTTTAATGTTGTTGTATAGAATATCTCACAACCCACTCTGCATAGAGTAATTGTAATCAGCAAAATACAGAATCATAAAAAGGCATAAACTCATACAACGAATAATTAAAAGTGTGATCAAAAGGCATAGTAACAAAAGGAATTCAAGAAGATCTATAACTAGATTAGCAATCCTAACACATACAAAGAACAATTAACAGTGTGATCAAAAGGCATAGTAACAAAAGGAATTCACGAAGATCTATAACTAGATTAGCAATCCTAACACATACAAAGAACAATTAACAGTGTGATCAAAAGAAGAATAGGTTTAATATGTTCAAAACAATTTTAAACGCACTATACATACCTATTAGTACATTTTTTTTATATTTGATGTATATAATTTACTGTACATAATGATATAATTTACAATACATACATATATATTATAATAAATAACACCAAAAATAAGTATGTCAATGAATTGTTTCTATTATATATATGTACTTGTATGTACATATTTTTCTGATAAATGATTTTTCTTTCTATGTTACTTTTAGTGTAAGATCCAGCGATTCTAGACATACATTACTGTGTATCAAGTGGACCCATACAAAATTTTAACTTCAACATAAGTCATAGTAAAGGCTGATCATTTTTCTGTAAAAGTATACCACAACAGGTAACAACAATTGGATAATATGAACCCTGAGAAGGGGTAGCTTTTGGAGATAACAGCCTTCAAAGTATTAAAAATTGCCATTTAAACACATCACTTATAGTATGATGCGTTATAGTATTAAGCGTGATTGTTTTTATATCTACTAAAGAAGACTATTAGAAATCACACCTTCCATTGACAGACACTTTAGTTGGTGAAAACAGACAGACACCTGTAAAGAGCCATAACTATTTATTAAATTTTAAAGGTGACTATCAGGGGTTTTGAAGGGAATAAACACTTTGAAGGCTGTTGCTTCTCCGGAAGGCACTACTAATCAAGGTTCAGGGACGTATATTTGGCTATCGCTGGCTCTTGATCAGTTTGTTTTTTTACATTAACATTTTTATGGCTAACTGCTCTTCCAAAACCTATCTTAGTTTTACTTTTTTTACTAGCATTATTATTAAAAAAAACTTACCATTATCGGCCTTTTCAGCTTCAACCCCTCTCTGCTTGTAACCAAAAATCAAATCGATCCAATGATGCAGGTTTTGTGTCACAATGTCTGATTCCAAAGCTCTACGTAAAGTTTGAACAAAGTCCTCAGGAGACGAGGCCCACGCAGGTAGATGGACATTGTCAACTTTGGTTCTGTCGTGTCGATATCCAAATTGAATGCCATACTGATTAACCAAAAAGTCGCCCTTCTTCTCCACATCATAAAATTCGGGAATCAATTCCTAAAAAAAAAAATTGCATAAACACATCTGAGAAAAAGAAAACAATAATTAATTTTTTATATGACACTCTAATGTAAACCAAATTCAAGTGATTGAAGTGAAATTAATAAAAAAAAGGCAAAATCTATGAGGAATGAATAGGACAATGACGCCTATAAGTGAAGCTTTACTGACAAAGTATTTAAGTATTTATTTATAAACTTCATATAAAATAATGTGTACAATGGCGGGTTTATTGCTACAAGGCAATTTCTTCCAACCAACCAAAGAAATGTGAGGCCATAAATAGTGTAGTGGTAGTTGCATTAAATTTACAACAAAAAAACATACAGAAAGATAAAGATAATTTAGATGGGTGATGGCAGAGCGGTCATTATGCTGGGTTAGTTATCCAGTGGTCGCGAGTTCGAATCCTGCCACAATCGTTTTCGTTGACCTATAGCACAAGCATATGCTTAATTTAGGGAATATATGGGATGTATATGTAAGAACTTATTACAAGGACATATTATTTTTTTTTAATACAAACACGTAACATTAATAAAATTACATTTAATGTAAAATCACAGTAACAAATAAAATAGTGAGAGAGAGGTTGTGGGATGTGAGAAAGGATGGGGAAGAAGTGTCAATTATGAATAGTTAGACTTTTTTTAAAAGTTGAATCGATTGAGACGACACAACATCATCACTTAAGGTATTTGATCTTCTTTTAGAAGTTAGTCATCGTGATAATTAGTGTTTGACTAAAGCTTCGGCTTCAGACAAAGTTAAGCCAAAGGTTTCAATCATCTGCTGAAAACAATAAAAACTGATTGTGCTTGTACAAATGCATGTAAGTTTGGCTAAATTGAATTTTTTAAATAGTTAAACCTGGTCGTAGTAATGGGTATAACAATAACTTCATAATTTACATAGGTATATATTTTTATGTTTTATATACTATTATTATAAAATTTCTTAATAGTTAAACCTTCGACTTTGGCAGAAAGTTCCGGCTAGGACCGAACATTCGTCTTCAACCAAAATCTGACAATTAACGATACTATAAAGACAAGAAAATTATGTCATTTTATAATGATGTAGGTATATTAAATTTACTTACCTTAAAATCAGACATGTTGTTCAGACAATTCCGATAAACGTCAGACACAACATTGAACATTCTATCTGGATGGTCGAACCGTCCATTTTGTAAGCATAGCATGAAATTGGGACACAGCCGTACCTGAAAATTTCCAAAATCTAAAGATGTAAAATCATGGACACACTGGGAACATCTGTGAAAAATAGGACTAGAAGTAAAAATTTCTGCAGAGATGAAGTGGAAATACCACATTTTGCCCTTGTGGAGTGCAATGTTATATACAAGAACAAATGAGGAACCCTGGGTTGGTACCAGATAGATATAAACTTTGTACTCTCATTAAATGACCTACAAACCCTGAGGTTATCTTGACCCTAGGACTTAAAGAGGTCACTTTAACTGGAAACCCCCGACAAAGCAAGCACAATAGATCCTGAATTGGCAGTAAACAGTTCAACATTCTAAACTAAATCATGTACTTGTAATGTAATTTTAATATTTTTTAACAGATTTTTAATTATCTCAATAGAGACGAAGTTGGAATATTTACTGTAGGAGAACCGGGAAATCAAGGCACCTACAGGGTTTACGACCTGTCATCGGCTGGTTTACGTGATCACTTTATGCGCTTGCGCAACGTTCACCAATTATGCCTTTTTAATGAGATCCCTATCAATTCAATTTTGAAAGTTCTATATATTGTAATACTGAAATTCTTTTCGCTTGAAAATAAGGAATTTTTACTACAGCCATCTATGTGTGAAATTATGAACAACATTCTTATTATTTTTTTATTTATTTTTGTTGTAACGCTATCTATTGAGAGAATTGGTTTTTTTTTTTTTTTTTTTAATTTTAATATAAAGTAAAAAATATTTACCAAATAAAATAGGACAAGACCAGGTGCTGAATAATGAGATCCGTACAAAAACTTGGGAGGAGCCATCTCATCGTATCTGTCTTTCAACCTCTGCAGTCTCTCCGGATTCAAAGCTCCGATCGGTTTTCTCAAGTCTCTATAAATGCTCACGTCGTCCAAATCAAGTTCTGGGGACGTATAATTACTAACTATCCACGGAAATACGGGATACTGTGTGAGATCATTTTTCGTTCTATCCGCTAAGCTGTAAAAAAACATTAGCAGAATTTGATAATTCTAAAGCTTTTGTATTAACAGAGTGGGAATCTATTTTGAAATTATTGAACATAATCATTCACATTTGGTTTGGGCAATGAAGAGGTTTTGCATTCAGAATGTAAAGAATGGAAAATCAATGCTATAGAAATGTTACAGATTAATAAAAATAAAAGGCAACATTTTTAACATCCAGGTACCAAATGTATCCCCACTCCTTCAAAATATGACTCACCCACATATTTGGCAACATTATGAAATCACTGTAACTCTACCTACATGTGTGGCAATTCTTAAATAGTGTTGGATGAGTTTAGATTATTTAGTTTCATTTAGACCTTGATTACTTATTGTGTTCTGTGACCTTGATAATGTCGAATCACCTGAGTGAAAAATTTTGGTCATAGTAAATGAAATAAATAAAAAAATTGCGGAAAAATAGTTTGTTGTGTTTTTTTCATTAATTTTAAAAACATTAGCATTGTAAAAATAATAAAAATAGTAATAATATTCATCATTAATCTGTTTCCGAAAGCCTAATTGCCCCAAAAGATGATACATACAGGTACATAATAATTAGAAATTGGTATAAATATAGACAAATACAAAATCTAAAATTTATTTTTTAAAAAAAATTACAGTGTTTCTCAAACATTTTTTATTAAGAAAATTTTTTATTTATGATACTATCCTATCCTGACTTACATACCTACATGTTTTGTATAGAAAACCAAATATCTTAAAATGTTTATAAATTTGTGTTAAGTGTTTATAGTTTGGTACGTATTCTTCAATTATACATACTATAGCCATTGACAGTTGGATCTCATGTGTCACATGCAACTAGTGATATTATTTAGTCAAAATTAGTAGAAACTCACCAATTAAGATACATGATATAGTCATAATTTGAGAGGACTCCATTCTGCCATTGCATCGTCATTTCATTTTGTTCCATATTGTCTAATTTGAGCTTAGGTTGTTCAAATAGTTTAGCGTATAGTTCATCTCTTTCTTCTTGAGTATGCATCGCTAAATATATGTGAGGAATTTCTGAATTACTTTCATTGTATATTTCCAAACCCTTAAAGATACAAAATATACATAAAAGTAAATATAAAAAAATCAAGTTAACTATAAACGAATATTGTTTAGAAAAAATATTACAAAAATAGCATAACTAAAAAATAAAATTAAAAAACAGTAAAACCACAATAGTTAAATACCCTGTTTAGTTTAGTATTCTACTTTTCGATTATTTTACAAAAAAAATTGATAATATTTTTAATAGAATTCAATATTACACCCCGCAACCGCTACCGCAGTCATGCATAATATAATATAATGTTTCGTTATTTATTTACATTGACAGTTATTCGTCATTTTTTTAATTAACTATATATATATCGATGTTTTTCTATTTCTTTTTATCGCCTTTTTGTTGTCAACTTTTATTTTTTGTTCTGCATATAATTATTGTTTTTTTTTATCATTTTATCTGCATATGATTATTGTTTTTTTATCTGCATATAATTATTGTTTATCTGCATATAATTAAGTATTGTTTTTTTCTATTTCTTTTTATCGCCTTTTTGTTGTCAACTTTTATTTTTTGTTCTGCATATAATTATTGTTTTTTTTATCATTTTATCTGCATATGATTATTGTTTTTTTGTTATTTTATCTGCATATAATTATTGTTTATCTGCATATAATTAAGTATTGTTTTTTTCTATTTCTTTTTATCGCCTTTTTGTTGTCAACTTTTATTTTTTGTTCTGCATATAATTATTGTTTTTTTTTATCATTTTATCTGTATATGATTATTGTTTTTTTGTTATTTTATCTGCATATAATTATTGTTTATCTGCATATAATTAGGTATTGTTTTTTTCTATTTCTTTTTATCGCCTTTTTGTTGTCAACTTTTATTTTTTGTTCTGCATATAATTATTGTTTTTTTTTATCATTTTATCTGCATATGATTATTGTTTTTTTGTTATTTTATCTGCATATAATTATTGTTTATCTGCATATAATTAAGTATTGTTTTTTTCTATTTCTTTTTATCGCCTTTTTGTTGTCAACTTTTATTTTTTGTTCTGCATATAATTATTGTTTTTTTTTATCATTTTATCTGCATATGATTATTGTTTTTTTGTTATTTTATCTGCATATAATTATTGTTTATCTGCATATAATTAAGTATTGTTTTTTTCTATTTCTTTTTATCGCCTTTTTGTTGTCAACTTTTATTTTTTGTTCTGCATATAATTATTGTTTTTTATCGTTATTAATATTTTTGCTATATTGTGTAACTGCTTGTTTTTTGTGTATTTGTAAAAGGCTTCTGGCCGTAGATACAAATAAATAAATAAATATATTGTATTGAGTTGAAAACTTACTATTTGTCTTAGTAAAAACCTCCTTTTAAATATCCTTTTCATTTCACATATTTTAAATTTCAAAACTGGATACTAAAAAATAATAATAATACACATAAAATAGAATATACTGTACCAATGATGATAAATAAACAAAAAGTAATAATTATAAGTACAATATAGTTTGATAAAACGAGACTTACAGGCTCAATATTGTTACAAGGCTGAAAATATAATGTGTTAGAGGTCAATACAACTTTCCCAAGATTCTGAACCAACGGTGTGACACGGTCGCCATTTATTTCAATAATAATTTTATCATACAAGTCATCCAACCACAAAGGATCAAATCTCATCCTTGAATAGCGGGAATGTGATATAGTCGCCACCATACTATTTTGTTCACAAGCGTGCAATGATGAAGCTCTCTTTAACTGATTCATCTGTTGAATACAGTCTCCGACGGAAGCGTAGTTCAAGAGAAACAAAAACTCCGTGTCCTCGCTTTTAAACTTATACGGACATATAACATTTCCCTCCAACATCTCAGCAAACTGTTTGCATTTAATGGATATTACGTTGACATGATTCGAGGTTAATCCTTTGTCCCATTGACTTATCTCATAGCATTCCTTAAACTGTATTTTTATTAATGGCTTCACTCTACTCTCAGGTTCGAAAACCAACGACTTGGAACACAATTTCAAACGGCCGCCAGATATTTCTTTTATTTCGTTGAATGATTCATTAGATAGCCAGACAATTGAATAATCTTCGAAGTAAATTTCACCCGGCTCAAGAAGCAACATGGAAAATCTGTTTGAAAAAACACATTAAGGTAAAATAAACTGATAATTTAAGTATAGTAAAATTTATCGCAAACTAAATAAGAAAAATTCAAAGAGTAATACAATCATCAGACCTCCCTTTATCCATAATTGTTGATTAAGTATTCTTAATTATTTATTGAATAAAATGTTTCAATCCGAAATCGTATCTACATGAACAAGAAACAAATAACATTATTTTAAAATATAAATAAACTTTCCAATAACATCAATAAATAAATAAGCTGTCAACTGTCAAAAGTTCGTAGATAATAAATAATGATAATCTATGGTATACATCAATTTTGGATTGCTATACTGGACCAAAGATATTAATGTATATACCTAGATGGAGTACTTATCGGAAATAGTGTGTCGAAATTCGCGGGAGTTTTTGCGCGCTGGTAGGCAGAAGACTGATTTTTGTACGTTTTTCGGTACATTTTGCTCCCCGTGTTTTGTGAAAAATTCATCGTTATACCTCATTTTATTAATTTTAATGGATGTATTTATTATACCAAGGACTTATTTAGTGTTTTGCGTTAATTAGAATCCCGATTTGGTTTTTTTATTTTAAGTTTGGTGTGATTTTTATTTTTTTTTACATTTGATGGTTATATTGAGTTATTTCTATGTTTAAAACAGTTTTTTTATGATATTTTTAGTGTTAAAATTAGTGGTTAAGTTTATTTACACAGTAATTGTGATAGTTAAAAGGACTTTTTAATTTTATTTGACCTTAAAACGTTTTATGTGATCAGAGACCCTATACTTTCAAATTTGTGAGACCTAAGTTGTTAGTTTTATGTACCTATACCAAAATTTAAATAAATAGTTATTTTTTTTCAATAAATTTTTGTTTAATATTCTACAAACCCCTTGATTTAATATTGTTTTCTAAATCTTTGAAAACAAAAGATAAAATTTCCAAGAGTAGTAAATTTTAGAAATGTTGCTGATGAAAGAAAGGGAATCCATTCTTATTTAGCTGTTATAAAAAATATGAACTCATTTTTCACATTAAGATGATATCGACTGCCATGGTAACACAGTAGTAAGCCTCTTCTTCTTTGCTTGCGTCCAGGGTTCGATTCCCGGTAGAGGAGAAATTTATTTCTCACTCAAATCACTGGTTAGTTGGAAGAAATTGCCATTTGGCGATAAACTCGCCCTTTTAAATAGGATGTAAGATAGTGTTTAAATAAATAAAGAAAAATTATGAATTTTTATTCCTAGGGTACTTCGAGTTGGTAGATGAACCAAGCTATCAACAATGTATGAACCCCCACAAAAACAGGTAAAAAAGACAAAAATAAAACCAATGTTGGTATTTTTTACATTACAATGCACACCAGTTACTTCCTTAATTGCTTTCTATTATTTTTTTCAACTGTTAACTCTATTTTCGATTAATAAATACGAAAATATCATGTCGTACTCAACAATCTTCATACAAACCGCGTTTTTCTTGCCTACCGATTGTGCGAAAGAGACAACATTTTTTTGCCTCACGTCACCGCTATGAAAAGTTGACAAGTACTCCATCTAGGTATATACATTTAATATCTTTGTACTGGACATTTTCACCATAAATAATTTGCCATAAAAAGTAAAAAAAATATATTGTTCCCGCCAAATAAGAAAATATATTAGAAATATTTTCATGTCACAGATTACATTATTCATTTGTTTTAATAGCTCCTGTTGTTTTGTCGAATTAAAAAAAAATAGTTATGTTTCAAGAAGAAGGTAGCTTGACTCATTTACGATTTCCTCAAAAACTATGGTATTTATTGAATTCTAGATCAGATGCAATAATATGGGGAAACTTTGGAAAAACTATTTTACTCAATTATAATGTTCTTGATCGATATCTACGCTGCAATATTTCAATATTCAAGACCTCTCGGATATCAAGTTTTATTAGGCAACTGAATCTTTATGGCTTCCGAAAGGTGACTTCACACTTGCAAGATCCTTTGTGTAACTCGAGCAATCCAGATTTGCATGAATATATGCATGATTTCTTTCAGTATGGTAAAGCTGATTTGTTAAACAATATAAAGAGAAAAACATGGAATCTTAGGAAAATAAAAGATATAGGGGTAAGTTGGAATACATTATTTTTCTTATAAATAGTCTATTGAACGTTAATTTCAATAAAACTACAATCATTTGATATGTTTTATTTTTCAAAGTAAATATGGATCATGGGAAATCATAAAAATTTGTAAGAAAGTTTGTTAATAAGAAACAAAAATTGAAGTGTGTATTTACATTATTGCAACTTGTACTTGTTCATGATTTTTCCATGATACATATTTTAATTTTAGAAAAATCATAGTATCCCACTATCTCTTATGCATTTTTCTGTCTTTAATTCGCCTCGCTTTATAATGTTTACTAACGATAAAGTATTTTATAAAATTATGCACTTATTTTTAATATATTTATATTGAAACCACTTGATTTTGAAAATTTATTACCGTTTTCGGAACTCATCCGACTAATTTGCGACATAATTAGCATGGCTTTATTTTATTTTTATTTATTTATTTATTATATAAAATACAATTTTCCTTAAATCTAGTAACAAAGAAATTTTTTTTTTAATACAATATAATATATTTAACTTAGGTTACATAATAGTTACCAGATATTTTACTATTGTCATAAACTGCCTCACTAGGTGAAACCTGTTCTGAGACAGTGTATAGATGTCTTATTAGTTTTAAGTTTTGGTTAGTAACTATGGGAGTATTTTATGAGTTCAGGTGATTAATTTATTTTTCATATAGTCTCTGCCCTTTTTTTTAATCCAAATTTTAATGTCTCGCTTAAATATTTTCAGGTTACTGTTTTGTCTAAGTGTTAAAGGTAGTTCGTTGTATAATTTGACTCCAAAATACAGGAAATTTCTTTGTCCAAAAGTTGTCTTGAGTCTAGGTATTAGGAGTTTAGCCTGTTCGGTCTGTCTAGTTGGTCTAGATGTTTGCGTAGAGTCAAGTTTGTCTATGTTTTTATATATGTATGTACAAGCGTTCTTTGCATATAATTGTGATATGTTTAGTATATTAAAGTCATTAAATAATGCGTCGGATGGAGTGCGGATTGGTACCTTGTAGATTATCTTTAAAACAGATTTTTGTAGTTTTATCAAAGGGTCTATTGTAACATGGTAAGCGCCTCCCCATGATATAATTGCATATTCTAATATGGATTGAAACAAAGAGAAATACATTATTTTAATACATTAAGAAATACATTATTTTATATTGTAATATACTAGTAAACCCAGTAGATATTGTCCTGCCTGTATAATTATCTACCTCTAAATATATAAAAATGGTTTATCTGTATGTTTCCTTTTATTTTTTTAAGATTCTTATCTGAAATCGCTAATTATAATTCCGTCTTTTCATTCCTTTCCATCCCTACAGTCACTTTCGTCTTTTCATATACATATAGACTAAATATTTATTTATTTATTAAATTTTTTCTATTTATTAATTATTTATCTAATTATTTGTTTATTTAGTTTTGTATTTATTTAGATATAGAATATTTTTTTATTACTTAGTAATAAAATTAAAAAAAAAAATTAATAAATAAACCAAAGTTTTATTGCTTACCAAATAGATATAGAATTTTTGTAAAGATTTAGTGTGAGATGTCAAATAAATGAAACTTCAAAAACTATTTCTGTTATGCGCTGAACAAATCCAATCTTAATTACAATTCCAAATGGATAATTTTTCGAAAATTCTATGTGTGAGATATCAAATAAATAAATATATTCAAATTCTTAAACCTTCACGTGTGCGCCCTGAACAAATACCAAAAGTTTCATTCCAACACCAAACATATCTTTTTTAAAAAAAAAAATTGTGTGAGGTAACGAATAAATCAATAAATTGTAATCCAATAACCTTCTTGGGTATGCACTTAACAGATCCCCAAAGTTTCATTGAAATTGGATGGACGGTACATAAGAGTTCATCGACCACATACATACAAACAAACAAATATAACACCATCCATTTTTATATATGCTATGATGATGATGGAGTTAATACCAAAATAAGAAAAAAAAAATTATGCAAGAAGTAATGTCAGTTTTTAAACAATAATTACCTTGTTCTTGTAAATTTTGACTCCGAGCGGGTATAAGGAACGATAGCAGGTATAGATGAAGAGTTATTTTTATTCTGATAATGTTTTTTTTTGTCCTACAACCTTGAGAGTATTGTTTATTACTCAAACCACAAAATGGATGGATTGCCCTATTAAATATTATCATCAAAGTTTATTAGTCAAAGTAAAGCAGATTTCTGCGATTCTTTGTTTTCAGAAATGCAGTACAAGATACACTATAAATAGAAGCTTTGGAAGTCAACGACTTCGTCTCGCTCGGAAGTCACTCCAGGAAGCTCTGAAGAGGGCATGTATACAGAATGAAGATACTTCTTTTGACAAAGAAAACTCACAAAATGGTATTTAATTTTTACCCATACCAATATAACCATAAATTTATTACAAAGCATGGTACAGTTAGCGGCAAATATCTTTTTTTTGCTTGGTTGGTATATGTGCAATGTATTTAAAAAAATAATTTAATTTTTCTTCATTGTCGCAGAACTGTTTCGTGACCCATACAAAACAACATTAGACGAAATGATTCTACCCACAATGTGGAATAATAGAATCAATCATAATTATTCTACAGATGATTACAATAATAAAATCCAAGGTGAGTATTTCAATAATCAAATTAACTTTGGATAGGTAAAACTAGTTGCATGTAACACATGAGATCCATCTGTCGATAGCGATAGTATGTACAGTTGAAGAATAAGTACCAAACTATAAACCCATAAATACAAATTATTTATTATTTTATGATATTTGGTTTTCTATACAACACATATACCTAGGTAGTCAAGATAGGATAGTATGGAGGTCAGTCTTTTTTTCCTACCCGGAATATGAAAACAGCATGATGGTATATATTGTATGTTTGGAGATGAAGTATCAAACTATTAAGTCTTCCTTGATATTGTGTATAGGTGACTACCATACAAATTGTATGAAGCGATGTCGTCACTAAATTCAATTTTTATAAAAATTGAGATGTACTACTACAATGTTAATATTTTTTATAGAAAATCAAATTATCTAGTTGGGGTGTTTCGGCTTTTTTCGATATTTTTAAAAAAAATTTGAAATATAGGCAGTTATACTCACAAATTTATCATAAAAAAAAAATATTTTTCTTAATAAAAAATGTTTGAGAAACCCTGGAATTTAAAAAAAAAATTAATTTAAGATTTTATATTCTTCTATGTTCATACCAAATTTCATCGTTCTAGCTTTTATGGTTTCTGAGATATATGGAAAAATAAAGTAAAAATTCAAAAGTTGATAACCCCTGACTGAAACAAAAATTCACAATTCTGAGTATAAAAGTTTTGTAGGCCTATAACTGTCTATATATTCTGAAAATTTGGGCTCTGTAAATTGAGCGGATCAAAAGTTATAAGGGGGGGACAGACACACACACAAAACTCACATAAAATGTTCTACTCCGAATTCTGAGTAAATCCATGTATGGGAACATATATGCTGCGAGGCCTCTAGTTGGTGTTATTAGCATGCAAGAAGTCCACTACGCCATACAAAATTTTCCTTCGCACACGCATCTTGGCTTAATAATGTCGATTCATTCAGAGAATTGAATTCTCATGAACGAATCGACAGTTGGATGACTGAGTTTGAGTTCATTTGTTTCTTTGGTATAAGTATCTGCAGTATTCTGTCAATTTTCTTTGACAATTCATTCACTTCTAAATTCAAATCATACAATTTTTGACTCGAGAGCAGCTACATACAGTAGGAATATTGTTTTGATATTTCTACGGCAGCAAATCCATACATAATCTGAAAATAAAAATTGAACTGAAAAGTACTGCAGGAATGTGTGTGTGATATCCTTCCTTGATTTTGTATGAATTTTCTGCCTTTTCGGTCTTTGTAATATCTTAATACACATAAAATTCTCATATTTTTTATTTGTGTTTCTTTTTATTTATATTCCCTTATCTTTCCAGAAACCACTAATAATGAACTTAACAAAGATATGAACCTGATGACCTATATTGAGAATTTCAGGTTTGTTCTTAAATTATTTATATTTTACTGTACATAATTTATAAACACTTATTCACTAATGGAGCATTACTATGCTGAACTTGTAAACCATTTGTAAATGTAAAAATACTGCAGTATTAAAAATATTTTATTCACTAATGGAGCATTACTATGCTGAACTTGTAAACCATTTGTAAATGTAAAAATACTGCAGTATTAGAAATATTTTATTCACTAATGGAGCATTACTATGCTGAACTTGTAAACCATTTGTAAATGTAAAAATACTGCAGTATTAGAAATATTTTATTCACTAATGGAGCATTACTATGCTGAACTTGTAAACCATTTGTAAATGTAAAAATACTGCAGTATTAAAAATATTTTATTCACTAATGGAGCATTACTATGCTGAACTTGTAAACCATTTGTAAATGTAAAAATACTGCAGTATTAGAAATATTTTATTCACTAATGGAGCATTACTATGCTGAACTTGTAAACCATTTGTAAATGTAAAAATACTGCAGTATTAGAAATATTTTATTCACTAATGGAGCATTACTATGCTGAACTTGTAAACCATTTGTAAATGTAAAAATACTGCAGTATTAGAAATATTTTATTCACTAATGGAGCATTACTATGCTGAACTTGTAAACCATTTGTAAATGTAAAAATACTGCAGTATTAGAAATATTTTATTCACTAATGGAGCATTACTATGCTGAACTTGTAAACCATTTGTAAATGTAAAAATACTGCAGTATTAGAAATATTTTATTCACTAATGGAGCATTACTATGCTGAACTTGTAAACCATTTGTAAATGTAAAAATACTGCAGTATTAGAAATATTTTATTCACTAATGGAGCATTACTATGCTGAACTTGTAAACCATTTGTAAATGTAAAAATACTGCAGTATTAGAAATATTTTATTCACTAATGGAGCATTACTATGCTGAACTTGTAAACCATTTGTAAATGTAAAAATACTGCAGTATTAGAAATATTTTATTCACTAATGGAGCATTACTATGCTGAACTTGTAAACCATTTGTAAATGTAAAAATACTGCAGTATTAGAAATATTTTATTCACTAATGGAGCATTACTATGCTGAACTTGTAAACCATTTGTAAATGTAAAAATACTGCAGTATTAGAAATATTTTATTCACTAATGGAGCATTACTATGCTGAACTTGTAAACCATTTGTAAATGTAAAAATGTCATTCAGTAAAATATATATTGATTTATGCTGGCCTCCAAGTGAAACAAGCAGTACAAGATTGTGTAAGCAAGTTCATTAGTCATTATGTAATGAAATTCATTCAGCTGAGTACTTGGAGATATGTTTAATTCAACCATGTAACATTGGTTTAATACAGAAAAAAGTGATTTTCTCATCAGCAAATTGGTTTTCCGGATGAAATACAAAATCTTCCCAACGCTCTGTAGATACCCAAATCCTAATAGATGGTGTCCCCTACGTAGCCATGCTAAAAATAAAGACAATGAAGCAGTTTCCTCTTCTTGTATACATCTTTTTATCTAAAGGTCCCCATTCACGATCGTGCCATCCTTCCAAATGGCTTGCTATCACTCCAAAATTCGCTCGTGAATGTCAAAAGCCGCGCAGCCCAATTGGCCTGACACACCAAAATGAAATTCCAAACGATCGAAACTCCATAGTGCCGCGACAAACGGCGCGGCGCATCTTATCGGTACAGCATGCTCGTGAGTGTGAAAACCAGCGGTACATTGCGGCGAGCTGTTTGACACTCTCGTGAATGCGAAAATACAATATTTTCTCTTTTTATATATAAACAAACCGCTATAGCAGTTGTATAAAACTCATCATCAAAATTATAACTTATTTTTACTTGAAAATTTCAAAAAAATAAATATTATTAATGCGACCGCTTGTGTATACTAATTTTGATAGCTCGATGGTGCGCCTGTGAGTGTGATGAAAATTTTACAATGCTCCAAATGGAGCCGGTCAATATGGAGCGACGCCGAATGACACGATCGTGAATGGGCTGCTTTATTCACCATGAATATTTGATTCAATTTGCAGAAAACACTTTTGATTGCAACAAAATAATTTGTTTTTATTATTTTCAGTGTTTCTGAACACGTTGGCAATTCCATCGAGGAGGAATCATTTATGACTTCTGCGGATGTCTCTATGGAGAACAGGGTTGAGTATTCAAATGCAGAGGAACAGGATCAGCCCGTTGACTACAAGCAGTACTTGAATCACAACAATTATGTGGTAGTGGAGGTCGTCGAACAAAAGAAGCAAAAACAGAATCAACAAGAGGAGCCCCAATATCTGGACTGGAACGCCTACACAAATGAACAAGTGGAATGGAACAATTATACGTCGGAGAAGCAATCGTGGAATGGCAATATACTGGAAGAACAACCTTGGAACGAAAACAATTGTGACACGTCATTTGGAGAGGAGATGATACTCGGAACTACAGACCATTTGAATATTAAAAACCATCACCACTCCACAAATGATGAAGCGTTCCATGTAAGGAATATTTTGTTTTATTTATTTGATAAAAAAAGTATTGACAAGTGACTTTTATATCTCACTTCATTTTGTTTATTCTCCCTATATAGTCCAGTCAACAGATTCTCAAAAAGGGGTGTAGAGTTCATGGTGAGGGAAAGAATTTTTGACTTGAGGAATGGGTTTGGGGTTCTTAGGAGGTAAACATCTCAAAAGTATCTGAACCTGAGCTGATGGGGGGGGGGGAACCCGTAGCGCCTTGAAATTTGACTTTTTGCTTACAATTCGAAAATATATAGGTTCTAGAGAATAAACATTGAAATCTATTTTTTTTTTTTTTTGAAAAAATGAATATGTCCTTGTTAAACAAGTACATATAGGTACATTTTCCTACATTCCCTAAAATAAGCATATATGCTTGTGCTATAGGTGAACGAATTCAGTCGAGGCAGGATTCGAACTTGTGACCACTGGATTACTAACCTAGCGCGCTAACCGCTCTGCCATTGACCCATTTAATAAAGAAGACAAAAGTTTCTTTCTTCTGCCGTTCTCTAGTTATGTGTGTGTGTGTCACCCCCTCCTAATAACTTTTGATCCGCTTGATGCATAGAGCACAAAATTTCTGAAGGTATAGAAAATTTAAGGTCTACAAAGCTTTCATTCTCAAAATTTTTCAATTTGGTTCCAGTCAGGGGTTATCAACATTTTTTTTATATTTACATATATCTCAAAAACCGTAAAAACTAGAATTCTGAAAATTTGTATAAATATAGACAAATACCAATCTGTATGAATATGAAAAGTTCCAGGGTTTCTCAAACTTTTTTAGTATAAAAATAAATAAATTTGTTGATATATTTCTGTACTTAATTTCTTATATTTCCAAAAAAAATCAATGTAGAAAAAGTCGAAACAATCCAACTGGATAATTTATTTTTTGAAAAAAATATACTCATTGTGGTAACCACGAGTTAGCTATTTCAAACTACCAGTTTTGCTAGGACGTCTTCTTTCTCAGAACTGATGAATCATCCCGAGGAAGAAGCACTTGCTTTAAAATTGGTTGCATAAAATATCTTGTTAATGGTTGAATTGAATAAATGACGTCTCCTTTTGGGGGCGCTCAGTTATTATATGAACAATGCATGCTCATGACAAATCATTAACAAAAGCCATTTTTATTTGTGATAAAAATTTTATTGTAATAACAAAAATAAGTTGCAGGGATAAATTCAAGTATTAGCTTAAAAGAAATATTTTTAAATGCCCTTCTCCTATCACTCATATGCACATCTTTATTTTTTTTCTAGGAAGATAACAATAATACAATAGAAACATACAGTGATTGTTTTGATGAAACATGGGAATACAAAGATATACTCAAAGACGTGACAAAAAAGACTAATCCTGACAATGAATATGGTGTGGAACTTAAGGAACTCTACACACAAATATCAAAAACTATTGACTTGCTTAATTCCTAACGTATCATTGTATTTTATTTATATTTAAATAATGAACACAGGCATATATAATATACACTTGTACAGAGTTGAGTATTATTTGTTCTTCCTGGGGGAGCAAGTCCCGTCAATCAATGGAATTCAAAACCGTCATGATTACGCGTATCATGGATATAATTATCATATAGAGTTGTATAATATATTAACCCTCTTACTTATAAACGTAAACTAGCTATATAAGATAATTATATCCATGATATGGGTAATCTTGGGGGTTTTGATTTCACCGTTAGACCAGACTTACCCCCCTGGTGAACAGATGGTTTGTTTTGAGAGAAGTTGTATTTGTGTTAATTTAAATAATTTAAAAAAAAGTATTATATTCTATGTGATTATAACGATATTACATTACGTAAATTATTGATTTGTCTTCATAGGTTGCAGCTATTTGTTTATGACGACTTTGCAATGATTATTTTATTCCAAAGAGTTCATAGCAGATCCACTCCTTTGTTTGTTCAAATAACTAACAAATAGGTTTAAATAGTCATTAGTGGTATAGTTTTATATATTATTTCATAATATTGTTTTTATCCAACTGTCGATTCGTTCATGAAAATTCAATTCTCTGAATGAATCGACATTATTAAGCCAAGATGCGTGTACGAAGGAAAATTTTGTATGGCGTAGTGGACTTTTTGCATGCTAATAACACCAACTAGAGGCCTCGCAGCATATATGTTCCCATACATGGATTTACTCAGAATTCGGAGTAGAACATTTTATGTGAGTTTTGTGTGTCTGTCTGTCCCCCCCTTATAACTTTTGATCCGCTCAATTTATAGAGCCCAAAATTTCAAAATATATAAACACTTTATAAGCCTACAAAACTTTTATACTCAGAATTGTGAATTTTTGTTTCAGTCAGTGGTTATCAACTTTTGAAATTTTGGTTTATTTTTCCATATATCTCAGATAGAACGCTGAAAATTGGTATAAACATAGAAAAATACAAAAACTCAAATTATTTTTTTCAAAAAAATTCCAGGGTTTCTCAAACATTTTTTATTAAGAAAAATATTTTTTTTATGATAAATTTATGAGTTTAACTGCCTATATTTCCAATTTTTTTAAAAATATCAAAAAAAGCCGAAACACCCCAACTAGATAATTTAATTTTCTATAAAAAATATAAACATTGTATTAGCATTGAATTTAGTGACGACATTGCTTCATACAATTTGTATGGCAGTTGCCTATACACAATATCTAAGAAGACTTAATTGTTTGATACTAATCTCCAAACATACATACATACCATCATGCTGTTTTCATATTCTGGGTAGGATCAAAGGACTGACCTCCATACTATCCTATCTTGACATACATACCTAGGTTCAAGTGTTGTATAGAAAACCAAGTATCTTAAAATATTAAATAATTTGTATTTATGGGTTTATAGTTTGGCACTTATTCTTCAACTATACATACTATCGCTATCGACAGTTGGATCTCATGTGTTACATGCAACTAGTCATAGAAAAAGAAGTACTTAATAAGCTGAACATTCTTTGTGGATTACAGAGATAAATTATATAAAATTTGCTTGTGGACATGTTGACATTAAAATTAATGTAGTGACTTGTCATATCATATATACTTGATCAATAAAAAATCACTTATGTACATTAATATTACGTAGACATTTTCCATCAATCATTTCACATTAGTATTTCGCAAAAAAAAATATACCAGAATGGACTGCAATATTTTTGGAGTCCATAATAAAATATATCCAACGTCCATTGTTTATTACTTTAGAGAACAAAATAAAAAAAACAAGCTTACTTTTAAAATTTGGATTTTTATAATAAAAAAAAAACATACATAAAACCTTACACTTTATTTATTTTAATTTTTATGTTAAAAAAAGAGAAATAACCAAATATTTAAATGTAAAATAAAAAATTTTATCACTTTTTCTGTTTCTTTTTCTCTGCCTCCTCTTCTTTTTCTTTTTCAATGACCACAACATAACTATCTATAGTCTCAGGGTCTAACATTTGGATGGGCTTTCCACGTCGCATTACGGCTATTTCTAGGTTCTTCTGTCCAGATTGTACCACCTCCAAAAGAGCCCGTATTGCAAGCTGAAAAAAATAACCATTACATTTTAAGAGTGCTACGAGATAAGAAATAAGATTGTCAGTTGGTTGGACATCTGACTCTTGTACGAAAGGTCCCCTGTGAAAGGACAGTTTTCAATTGTGTTTTCAGTCTAGATCTGTGAGACGATAAATATCATAATATATTATATCAATAATATACTATGTTTGTAAATACATACATAAGTAGTACAACAGAAACGCAAGTCTGGTTGTAATCAAACTGGACAGACAAAGGTTTCCAACTTTTCATTCTTCTTCTCAAATAGTTTTAATATTTTTGTTCATATACGCTCTGCTTTCTTTGAAAATTCTCATTTCAATGCAAATATAGGTATTGTTAGAAAAATTGTAATTTTTTAAATGGTTCTCTGTTTTAAATCTCAAAAAAAATTTGGAGGGAAACTTTTTCTAAAGTTTTCTTCGTATTGAAATGAGGAAAAAAAAAATGTTTCACGTCAGTCATAGATTTTTTACATTCATCCACCAATGTCAAACGCAGTTGCTTAGTGTCCACAGAATTAGTTGCGCAGTGGACATTGAATTTTTGTCTCTTAGCAACAACGTTGTTATTGCCAACGCTCCGATACGAAATTGATGCGCTTCGCTTATGTGGACGCTTATATAGCAAACAAATTTAATTACAGAACATACATTATCTATTGTGGAACAATATAAATGGCATCTTTAACGATTACACTGTTTGTATGAAATCCAAATTTAATTATATCAAATGAATCAAACTGGAACAATTTAACATGCATCGTCGTCAGTAATACATAAATTCTGAAAGTTTCAAAGCTCAACTGGTCGGGAACAGTCAACACTAATAATAACTTACAGATTGTACAGTTAACAATAAATAATGAATACAATAATAATAGTGAACACTTCCTTGCACCCTGCGCAAGTGGCGAGTTTATTTCCTTATGGCAATTTCTTCCAACTAACCAGTGTTTCCAGCCCAGAGAAGCAATATTTGCGTGAGAAATGAATTTAAATAAATTTCTCCTCTGCTGGGAATCGAACCCAGGACGCCCGCACAGAAACCGAACTGTACCACGGCGGTCGGCCGGTGAATACAATAAATGGACAAAGGTGTTTAGCACTCCTCTTAACGTTTTATTTAATTATTCAAATTTTATACTCAAAAATCTTCACATTCACACATATTTTGGCAATTGGGGTAGTGTGTACCTACTTAAAAAAGCATTTTTCACATTTTTTGTACTTTGTGCATATATTTTTCACTGTTATCTCTAAATGAAATATTTGTGCCTACCTTTACTGCACCATGTTCTGTTGCAACTTCTTCAGTTGTGTAATGCTTTTCTAAAAACTCTCTCACAGTTTTTGCTGATCGTCCAGTAGCATTGGCCTTCCACTCAAAATATATTCCTGATGGCTCAGTCTGATATAAATGCGGCTGACCGTCGTAATCGAAACCACCGATCAGACAGGATATTCCGAAAGGTCTTCGGCCGTTGCTCTGAGTGTACTTGTGTTTCAGTCCAGCGATATATCTTGTGATATACTCCAAAGTCACGGGATCTTCGACGGTAAGTTTATGTGATTGGCATTCTATCTGCGCCCTGTTGATCAAGATCCTAGCATCAGCGGTGAGTCCAGCGAATGCCATTACTACATGGTCGTCTAGCAGACATATTTTTCTAACTGTCCTTTCTTCTTGGAGCTTAGCTACAGACTTCTTTTCAACTCCCAATACAACAACATCTTGACCTCTTACTCCAACCTGAAACAAAATTTGCACATTATTCAAACATTTCGTTTCTTGCCCGGTCAAGATTTGAGGTTATTATATGACAGTTAAACATACAGCAGTTGATCCTTTTCCAACGGCTTCCTGTGCATATTCAACTTGTAACAAATGGCCATCGGGTGAAAATACTGTAATAGCTCTATCGTAACGTGAAGACATTTTGTAAAACTTTTCTGTAGAAAAAGATGACAATTAAAATTGATCAACACCACTAACTTTGCTTCGTAATGCGCATAGATAAAGTAAAAATGAAAAGAATTGTCACATTTAGAAAAGAATATTTTTCTATGATTTTGTCTATGATTACATGGAACATAAAATAAACACCGTCTAAGCCAATGGGCTAAGCAATTTAATATGGCGGGGAAGAAAGAATATGTTGCGAGTACGAACGGAAATATTTGTAATAATCGGTATATTTTTACAAACGAAATGTATTGCTGAAAAGTCAAAAAATAAAACCAGTAATGGCAACTGCTGAAAATACATGTTAATAAAAAATAATCTGATGTAAGGTCTCCATTCAGAGCAAAAAATAATAAAAATTGGAAATATCTCACCGATCTGCTTTCAAAAACAGGACTGTGGATGAAATCTATTAAAAAAAAACTTAAAACTTGATTTTTACTACACTACTAATAAAAGATTAGCTACCTCCACTCAATCAATACCTGGGGTGAAAATAATCTTGTTTCATTTAACGTCTCAAAAACCCAAGCCTGTCTAATTTCTGCGAAGAGAAACCCCAATGAATTGCAAGTGTCTTTCAACGGAAGCACCCTACCTAACAGCAGCTCTATCGACCTGCTTGGAGTATCTATAACAAACCAATTACACTACAAGGGCTCCATCGAAGCTAAGGTGAAACTCTCCTCCAAAAAATTGAGCGTACTATATAGAGCGCGTAGATATTTTACTAAGACCCAAATCTGTATACTCTACAAAGCGCAAATACGTCCAATTATTGAATATGGCAGTCACCTCTGGAGTGGCGCCCCCCAATACCTACTGAATACCCTTGACGCTGTCCAAACGCGTGCTATACGTCTGATTGATGATCCATCACTGACTGATGGATTGCAATCACTAGAACACAGACGCAGAGTCGGTATTTTAAGTTTATTCTATAGATACTACCACGGGAATTGCTCAGAAGAACTTGCATCTTTGGTCCCTCCTCCACCCACTCGCAACAGAGTCACTCGCTTCACTCAATCGCAGCACCCATTCACAGTGGACCTTCAACATATATGAACAAGTCGCTTCTCGAACTCCTTTATTAATACAGCAGCCCGACTGTGGAACGATCTTCCGAATTCTGTGTTTCCACCTTCGTACAACCCGGGTCTTTTTAAAATCCGAATTAATAAACTCTTTTCTAGATTGCAAACCCCTCCCAACGCTACGTAGTGCGCTTCTTCGGAAGAGTAAAATGGACCCAAATCCTAATAGCTGGCGTCCCCTACATGGACATGTTAAAAAAAAAAGATTGTCTTATTTATATTCACCACCGTAGACCTGCAAACTTAAAAAAAATGTGTTAGCTTTTAAACTGGTACATTGGTTTTAACAAAGGACATTTTTCAAATATTTTAACGTCTGAGGACCTGTTATATAAGCCATTCCTGGTATAGAAGAAATATATTTGTCCTAAGTAAAATGGAATTTGGGTTTCTTTGCTATTATAATTTATAGAAATATTTCAATCACAATACCTACATAAATTGGAATATTCTAAAATCAAGCTGGAGACACATATTTATACCCTGCACAATTAGTGAGTTAATTGCAGAATAGCTGTTTCTTCCAATCAAAAGCAACACAAAAAATAACAAAGATTTTGATATCATTCTGCACGGGCAGTTGATAATTTTAGATATAAAAATTTGTGTAATTTTTTTAAGTTAATGTGTTAGTACGGTTCAAATAGTTAATCTCTAAATTGTTTTAAATGTTCAAAAGGAATAGAGTGACTAGAATTATTTACTTATCTAAGCTGATGAAAGGTCATAAGGTCTGTATCTGTTTTCCTTCTATAGAAAATGTATTCCTGTATTGTCTTCATTAAAATATATTCGTCATATTAACCATGGTTATAAGATACAAACCATTGAAATTATTTTTTCTCTGATTTAGATTGCCTTCTGTTTGTTAAAGTAAAAATGAATCATTTTACTTTTGATTGGTTCTGTTATTCAACATCCAGTAAATTCAAATTTATTTCAGACAAGGGAGGGTGTTTTTCTTTCAACAATAATAAAAATAAAAGAAATTTGTTTGAAAAGAAAATTATTTAATTATCAATTAAATATTTAACTTGTCATAAATATGAAAATAAATTTACAGCATTAAAACTGTACAGTAAAAAAGAAATGCACAGCCTAATTAACATTTATAATCAGTTGTACATCTTACTTAAATTATTATTTACACAAAAAAAAAACAATTTTCTAAACAAAAATAAAATTTGTTCTAAAACATAGTACATACTTGCCGAAGGCAAAAATCAACAAAATACATAATATCGCCATATCATAATGTGGTCAGTGGTCAATCATATTACATATCCTCAAAACAATTAAATAGATTTTAATTTTCAAATTTGCACCTGTACAGGGAGTGTAATAGGATATTTGATGATTACGGAGTCAGGGGACAATTAAATTAACTAGTAATAATTATTAAATCAATTTTGAGCAATCATCGAACATGGAGAAACATCAAAATTTGTTTGTCAGCAATCTGTTTGGACATAAATATTTTATTCATCCATAACAGACACAGAACAGCACTAGTTAGTAAAACAGATTTTTAGAAATGACTATATATAAATTATTTGAAATTTTAAATTAATTTGATGAAATATAGTATATTAACAACTTCAGTCAATTACTAATCTTTGGAATAATCTTTAAAAACTTGACTTAGCAATTTTGACAATTACCAATAACAAAAAGATATTTTTTTGTTTTGAGTGTTTGTAAGGTCAACAATAAACCACATTTATTAAGAATGAGATAATAGGAATAACATGGTACTTGAATAATTAAGACAATATAAAATAAATCAGATGGTTTTAACTAATTTTGTACCAAATGATAATTGTTTTGATTTGATGATAAATAAAGCTGCAATATAAATTAAATCTATGTATATATAAACACAATGAGATAAATCATAGCCATCTTAAAATACTAGTCATGAATTAGATCTGCAATGTTGTTGTGGTCCTAAAGTTGAATTTATGGTTCACATCATTCTATGTACATGAGAAGTATTACTTGAAAAAGAAAAAAAAAACAGAAAACAGTAGCGAATAAGGCAAATAATGTACCCGAAGTTTCTTGATTAAAAATAAAACAAATGTGATGATTTTTTTGGACCAATGCTGCCTTTCAAGTTCATCATTCAATTTTTAATGGCTAAAATCATTCAAACACAGTTTGTGAACACTTCCTTGCATTTTGCCCAAGTGGCGAGTTTATTACCATTTATCAATTTCTTCCAACTAACCAGTGTTTCGGTGATATTATCATAATATAATTGCATGGAAAAAAGTATGAAATTGCATCAATATTCTGATAATATCTTGTAGTAGGATCTCATTAAAAGGTGGCAGATCAGTCTTAACTTTCAGATATCGCTATTTAGATCATTTAATTAACACATAGATAACTATAATACCAAAATAGGGGAGCACACAAAATTTTACCAGATACAAATTCACATCTAGTCATCTTAAGAATAAACGTACCGATAATATGATGCATGCAAGGAATTTTTATAGTAAAGTCTTGAATATTGAAATAATATCTATTTGTTAAAGCATTACAATTGAATTAATAGAAAAAATTATGTTTAAAACAAATTCTTAGTTTTGTAGTATGTTTTATATTTCATGGAAAATCAATTGATGACATGATTTAAGAAAAATAAATGAAATAAATAATTATTTCTTTCACTATTGCACTATTCTGTGAAGATTAAACTTAATGATTCCACACACATTTAGTAAAAGAGGCATGCATTTTATGAATTGATAATATTATGTACAGCTATATACTATAAAAAAATTGTAAAACACCATTCATTAAGATAATCTACAATCATTTGATATTGCATCAAAGTACGGTATGAAGAAAATTAAAGTTCTCGATTATATACAAATTAAAAACAAGTTGCTTAAATTTACATACAATTGTTGTAAATCAGATATTGTTACTTATGTTTTTGAAAAAAAAATAGTAGATATGCATCAGTAATGAACACAACCATTCCAATAAATTAAAAATACAATATTTCCATTCCTATTTCAAATATCAAATGACAGATGTAGTTTTCAACAAATGGAGCCTTTAAAGAAGATTTTATTATCTTGGATTGACTTTATAACCAAAAAGAAATTCTATTGATACAACTATATTTTTTTGTATGTCATTTTTATTCATTATAAAAAAGACTTAGGTCCGAGAGTCCTACCTAAATACTAACCATGGTTTCATTGCAGTCGCTCACTTAAGTTAGGAGATCACGTGGCTTCCTAACTGGAGGATGCTACTAAGTTTTTGTATGAGAATTGCATTGCAGAGACATATCTAAATACTTAGCGCATGCGCGTTGGCGTAAACTAAAATTTGCGAACTGTCAAAAAGTAAGGTTGATCGCGAGGAACCTTATGAGTGGTTTAATAATAAAATACAAGATGTTTTCGATGGATGATGATTTTATCAACTTCGTCAAATATGTATATGGTAATTTTCTCAAATCAAATACCAAACAGAGTATTCAGCGATCCATACGAGATGCCGAAAATTCGCTGAATTTCAGAAAAATCGTCACATCGAGCTATCAGTGTGAAGTTGGTTACATATGTGGCGTAGTATTTAGTTAGTGATGTCTCTGCAACGCAATTGCTAACTTAAGAATACTGAATACTTCAGTGAGGTTAGGAGTATTTAGGTACCTAGGACTGTGCATTCAAGTCTTAGTCTTGATAATGTCCAAATAAGACGAAATATATATCGGCGTAGCAAATATGTAATCATATTGTAGAATCAAAAACATTGTGTTTAAATTAACTTAGTTTCAAAATATTTTTTAATCAAGTACAAATGATTCCATCATACAATCATGTCCATCTCACTGAATACATATAATTTTTTGCGAGGAAATGAGATTTCACTTATTCGGTTTATTGAGAAAATTACAAATTCAATAAACAGTTTATCAAATATGAGATATTAGTAAAGTATCTATAAAAAATCCATCATAATTATACAGTACGAGATGAATTCATCATATTTTTAATTGAAAATTAAACAATATTTTTTAGCGTGAAATAATACAAATAACAGATTTTATTTAGAGCTGAGTTCAAATTACAACGGGATTTTTTTTTATTCAAAATAGTGGTAAATTTCTTCAATTTCAATAGAGGAAAATATAAATTGGGAAATAAATGAGGGCATGTTTAATTTAAATGATTTGAAGCAAAAATATTTGATTATGAATACAAAATCACAAAATAATTTGTGTATATTATTAATTCATGCACATATTCTGCATTAATTGCAGAAAACAAATTTTCAGTTTCACTATAACAAAAAATGCTGGAAGTAAACTAAACAAACATTATTGCAGTAAAAAAAAAACAGACTAAATCAATTTTGTTGGCTCAACTAATTACACCAATTTCAATTTCCTTTTTGCAAAAAAGATACAACCGATATATTAAATTTTAATCAAAGTATGCAAATATGCATAAAATTATTAATCAACTTTATTCAACATGAATTTTATCTAACGCAGGCGATTAATAAAATATAATTTATAAAAACGCTTTAATATTTTAGTTGACAAGAAACTTCTAAAAGAAAAGTTTTATCTACCTTTGTCATAATTTTTTGTTTGTAAAACATAAATTCATGGGGATTTATATTTGACTAAAAAAATAACTATATAATTAATTATGTTTATAGATACCTGTGAATTGGAATATATTTAAATAAATAAACAATGATAATATTACAAAAACCAAATGAAATATTTAATTAAATGAAATAGGTTTAACCACCCCTGGCATAAATTTCATTGTTAGCATATACCATGAAGGTATAGCAGCATGCAAAAATTCACAGATCAAAAAATATTGTAGGTAGTTAAAATATCCATCAAAAATGACAGAAATGATAAATATATGAATCAATATAAATAATAGGTATTTCATGTTGACAGATCATAGATTAAATATCGCTTACGTGTTACCATATTGGTAGCTAAATTAAAAACAATTGTATAACAGGTCAACAGAAGTACCTACTTAATTTTAATAGTAAAATGTTGAAATACAAATTCACATTTATTTTGGGGTACGGAAGAAATCTATCATAAAAATAATATAAGTCATAATAACTCTTCGAAAATCATCTTTGTATTAATAATAAAAAACATTGCCTTATCAGTTATTATTTACAGGAAGATTGCATATCGGGCAATCCGATGAAATAATTTTTCAGTCATCTATAAACATTTACAAGAACTACGGACCTCTTAAGCTCGTAGCCACGTTCCGTAATATCTAAACTCACATTCATTGACTATATAAAAATATTTACAATCCTTAAATTAGAAAACAATTTATTTTACAATAGCACAATATACATAACGAATAAGTAAAAAAATATTTGTAACTAAATATGATACAATAAATTGCTACATTTTTTTGAAAATAATAAATATCCTAAACGTTCAAATTGACTATCGTTTGTAATAATCTTGGTTGGTTGTAATTTATTCGTCGAAACACATGTATGTAGGAAAAAATATATGTTTATTACTACAACAATGGTTAAAAACATGGGCGTTGTCAGTCGTGCGACGAGGTCCAGACATTCGGCGGTGCAAAGTTGACTAGTCCATCTCATCCGGAGGCCTCACGTAAACGGGTCCAAACTTAGCCATGTACTTTTTGACAAACTCCCTCGCTTTCTGTTTGACCGAGTCGTTGCATTCTAAATCGTTGACGTCCTTACAGTGTTTGAGCTCTTTCAACATAACAAAGTGAGTTAACTGAAAAGTAATAAAATAGTTATTACATTTTATAACATTGATATTCACATGAAATGATCAACAGCCTAATTTCTTTCTGTTATGTTCAAATAAATAAAAAATATATGTAGTGCGTGAAAGGGTAGATCTGCTGATACAGCATATAGGTAGCAAGTACTTGATTGTACGTGAAGATAACTACTAATGTAATTATTGGTGTTTCAACCCCATATAATATTGAGAACATATATTGAGTGCAACCCCAATCTTATTATACAGTGAAGCCTCTACCTATCGTTTTTCAAGGGACCTAATGAAAAAAACTATGAATGCGGGAATACAAAATATATAGAAAAAAAACACATTTAAATTTTTAAAATGTATTGTACATATATACAACATATTATATTAAATAATCTGTCATTGTCATTTGTTTTTTTATTACCATAAGAAATCAACATTCTTTTGGTGTTACAAATAAATTTTTTTTCGGCATCAGTTATCAAATGTGAATAAAAAACCGTTATCAATCTTTCGAACATTGTGTACGCTTCCAAAAATGAAGGGACAGGCAACGGATCCAATCTTTCTTGAATAGTACGCACTTTTTTCGACGGACGGTTCATTTTTGTGGCTAAAAAACTAAGGCACACGCACATCACTATGTTGGAATGTTTTTATTTATCTTTCGCTCTTCAATGTTATTGAAATTTGCTACATAATTTAAACGATCAATGCGGGAAAGTGATGAACGGAGAACGATCAATGCGGTCAATTTTTGTATGAAATTAATTGGGACCTACAGAAATATGCGATACATAGAGAAGAAGAGAGAACGATGGATAGAGGTTTCACTGTAATGCAATTATATTACTACTCTGTATCATTATTCTTGACATTCAAATTATCGTTTACAACTTACTTATTAGTCGCCTGCATACATTCAAATTCTACTATTACGATTAAAACATATCTACCTACTGCATTATTCTCCATTACAAAAGTAGGTTCTTAGTGAAAAATTCAAGATTAGGATCGGATTTAGAGTCAAGAGTAAGACTGCTGATTACTTTTTTAAACCTCTAAATTAGTATGGCTGTACCCGTACGGCGGGAAATGTCATTGCAAATCAAGGTATGGCCATACCGGTACGGCTGTGCAAAATTGACTTGAAATGAAAAAACTATCATGAATATTCACTTTTATTTTGTGCACTCTCTAAGCACTTTATTTCTTTATAACATATATGAAACAATGTGATGGGCAGTTAAATCAGGTAGAGGACACAAACAACATAAACAGAGTGATTGTGTTTACCTTTCTGGCTAGATGCTTAAAGTCGGGTGTATTGGTGATGCGTCCCAGAGGACAGTCTTCTCTTCGGAAGGGGTTGAGATGTTGCACCATGACCCTCGCCATACTTGAGCGAAATATCTCCTTTATCCTACGTGCCGTCTCCTCTGCTACCAGATCTATTTCCTTCTTTCTGCGAGACACACTCTGTAAAATAAATTAAAAGATTCATACTTAAACCATCTATTTTCACAACTATCTATCTCTATTCTTCGTACACAATAATGTGAAATTCTACGCCATCGACCTTAAGTTTGGTGTAGTATTTAGTTAGCAATATCTAGTACCCGTTCGAAGCTCAAATCCTTGAGTGGAGCTTGTGTAGTATAACAACAAAAGCTGCCATTGTTGTTTTTGTTGACAGTCGGTTATTGATGAGGATATGGATATAATTCAAAAGAGACAATAGTCAACAAATGTTAATGAAATAGATTAAAAAAAAATAAAATCAACACAAAACTGCGAAATGGTATTGTAGTCAAATGATTTACTTCAAACACATGATTAGTTTGAAGTAAATCATTGTTAATGTAATGAGATGGGTCGATAGCAGAGCGGTTAGCGCGCTAGGCTAGTAATCCAGTGGTCGCGAGTTCGAATCCTGCCTCGACCGATTTCGTTCACCTATAGCACAAGCATTTATTTGCTTATTTTAGGGAACATAGTAAGATGTATATGTACTTGTTTAACAAGGACATATTCATTTAAAAAAAAAAAATGATTATAGATTGCCACTTAACCGTTTCAGTGCTAATCCCGAGACGTTATCGTGATGAATCATGTGCTACACCAGTGCGGATCACGATAGATTAACGTGATGGACAATGCTCCACTTAAACTCGCTGTAGAAATTTTATTTATCGACATATCCAAAATATAATAATTTCATTGAGTAGCTGAACCATTTATCTAAGTAAATATGATTTTAAAAAATTTTTGAAAAAATTTGGTAGATGGCGGTAGAGTGTTTACTTTTTGTCTTTTTCATCCTGAGACGTTATCGGGACCCGCACTGAGATACCGCTTTGTATGGATATTAATGTTGCTTATAACCCATATCCGATTTCGTAGAGATTTTGCGCCGGTTTAGAAAAATATTTATGTTCGGTATTTATTTAGCATATAAAAAGTATTTTGTTGTCCGTCTCCACAGCCTGTTGACTTATTATAGTATTATTTATAACAACCAATTATTTTATGACTATTTTCTACTATATAAGTTGATAAATTACGGTGCAGCGGCGCATAGGTCAAAGTGCTTACAGATAAACTTCATACAAACGTACAAGGCAATAAGCAATTGTTGAAAACTGTGTTTGTTTTCGAAGAAATACTTAAAAATTCATGAATTTTAAGATGATTTTTATTCACTATATTCTTTCCTATGTCTTTTTTTACCTATGTGATATTTTTTGCTAATTAGTTATGTTTTTGTAAGCTGGAATGTTGAAAAAATCAGTCAAATAGTATGCAGAAACACAAAATAAATAAAAAATTATCTTTAACATTTTAAACAGCTAAAAACGAATATTCTTGCCGAAGATTTCAAGCATCTCAGTTGAGTAGTTATTGAGATATGACGATTTTAATTTTGTCCGAAAATTGCGCCGCACTGAGGTGTTTTGCATTGTTTAGCATACGCGTAGCACGGAAAAGGTTAAGAGATGATGCATCTATGTCACTAAGTATATTATAATTATTTTATGATTAGCATCCTCGATGTAATTACTCGGCTACTAGTGTAACAAATTTGAATTAGATTATAGACAACATACCTTGGCCTTTTTATGTTTTTCTTTTAATCTCTTTTTATATTTGCTGATAATAGCGTCACTTTGTGCAGCTGCCAGCAGTGCTTGTTCTTTCCTCCTCTTTAATTTCTCCTTGTTCTCTTTATATCTCTTCAACTCCAGTTGGTTGGCTGCCCTGTCTTCTTCTCTACGAGGCTGTCAAGGGATAAAAATCATCATTATTATGCTTATGTTAAAAATTACAATAAAGGAAAAATTCTGTCTAAAGATAGATCGATCTGAAATTCAATACTCTGATCACCAATATGAAGCAAATAATATAATAAGTATCCTCAGAGCAATTGATGGATGCACTGCTTGCTAACATACATACAATCTGTAGATCATGCCGACTTGCTCACACACGTCATTTTAATTACAGACACAGTACAGAATATAAATTTGAAAATACGGGTGAATTGGTCCAGAGTAACTTAAAATAATACAATAACCAACTTCTATAGCTTGTAAATCCAGGGAAAGATAGAAGGGAGAAGAGGACTAGGATGACGAAGAGTTTCATATTTCTGTAAATACAAGCACTGCGTCACTATTTTGGGCTGCTGTGTATAGCCCTGATGGTCACCAACCTTCGTAGAGGAGACAGTTCTTATTTTTCTTGTGTTAAAACTAAGTTGTTCAACAATAATGGTCAAAAAAACAAAGAACAAAGAAGAACATTTGAAATTCTGGATATAATCTGTATAAAATGTAATGAAAAAATTTATTATATATTTTCTCCACAGTTCTTAAATTTTTGATGTTCGGTATTGTTTCAGTATTTCGAATTTACGCGCCAAAATAATAAATGCAAGTCATCATTTATCAGCGCAATGGTACGAACTGCCCATCTCTCCATACCTCCCCCTACCATTTGTCTATCCTATCCAACATTGAAGGCCAATCGGTCAGTCGTCTCTGGATGTCGCTCGTGTCGATATTACGCACAACTATTCACATTTGTACAAATTGAAGACTCAATTCAACACATAGTCTGTGACAATATAATTGAAAACAAAGATATCTTCTTCAAAATTCTCGATAAATATACAGTCCATTTTTTCGTTTAGCCCGAGTTGCAATCGGCAATTTCAGCACTAACATTTGGAATTATCAGAATTTGTGAATAAAAATGTGTACTGGAAAAAAATAACTCACGCTAATGATCCAACAGTTGGTGACGAGGCCCGGTCGCTTCTTTTTTATTTTCTTTGGTGAATTCTGTATTTCAATTCCATTCTTGCCAACAAGATCTTCTTTTATCACTGCAATATAAAAAAAACAAGAATATAACATTTACAGACAAAGAAGAGTAATCTTTAAAGTATCTGAAAATGAAATGCGTTAACATACCTTGATAAACTCCATCTACACCTTCTACCAGTTTCCCTTTAACGGATGAATATTCATCTGCCACTATTTCTTCATTTTCTTGTTCTTCTTCACTACTGCCAACTTCATCTTCCTCACTGTCGTCTGTAAGAAAATACATACTCAAATAACTAAATCTATTATTAATTATAAATGAGATTAGTTAGAAGGAAGAACCATCGAACAAGAAGATGAAAGGTTAAGATACCCTTTGTCTACCTAAGCATAGTATTTAATGAATATTTTAAAAGGTACATGATGAGGTCTGATGACGACAGCTGTTGCTCGGCTTCGTAGGTCGGAACCTGCATCATAATATTTATTGTAAACTTACTGAACTCGTCAATCTCAAATGAACCCTGAAGGTTTTGATGGTTGACCATATGTTGTATTAAAAATGTCATTATACCTAAATAAAATAATATATAAATTGATATTTAGGCTGGGGAATTTTATTTCATTAGCTTATATGGCATTCCACCCAATCATTAGGATGATTTCTGCCAGTATAAAAATGTTATTAAATTATTGCATTATAGATTGAATCCATAAAGCCGAAGAAATTTTGCTATGTGTAAATAAATATGTAAGGAATTTAATGATAGAAGATGTGAAATATTGATTGTCAACCGCCGTGGCACAGTTGGTAAGCCGTTCGGTTTCTGTGCGGGCATCCTGGGTTCGATTTCCGGCAGAGGCGAAATTTATTTAAATTCATTTCTCAAGCAAATATTGCTTCTCTGGGCTGGAAACACTGGTTAGTTGGAAGAAATTGCCATACGGCAATAAACTCGTCACTTGCGCAGGGCGCAAAGAAGTGTTCATTATTATTGGTAGTGGAGTGTTAAGTATATAGTACAAATCGTATTAAGTGTGGATTGGGCATTCAAAAAACACATGGTCTAGGGTCTCAACTTCCTCTCCACAAGCACACAAAGGGCTATCCCTTACATGTATCTTGTAGAGGTGTCCTAGTCTGATGCGACATATATTTGACTCGTTTCGTTTGGGCATGCCCTTGTCGTGGAACCATGGTTTGGGAGGAATAGAAATTTGGATGGATTTATAGGATGAAACTTTCTTTTAATTGCTGCTATTGTCTTGGCAGGGAATCATAAAATGAGGGGTTAGAACGCCAGTAAGGGAGGCTTGCTTCACTGCTTCGTCAGCAATCTCATTTCCTATTACCTTGAATAATATAAAATGGAGATTCCCTTGTTTCATTTTCAATGGGAATTTCAAAAAATACAATTTTTATGATAACTTACAGAATGATATTTCTATTTCTTATCATTGATTATATGCAATATATATCAAATATTGGATATTTTGATCGAATATTCTTTTATAATTGCATATACGCAAACATTGGATTTTTTTCCCTTTCGGGAGTCAAATAATATTAAAAAAAAAAATAATAATAATAATTTCTCAATTTCTCAGTAGATGGCGTTACAAAAAAAGGTTTCTCCGTTACTCCATAGATGGCAATAGTAATAATGCATTATTTTCAGGTAAAATGTTACACATTATTCAAATATATAGAACTTTCAAAAATTACATTGATAAGGGAACTCAATAAGAAGGCATAATTAGTGAATGTTGCGCAAGCACATAAAGTGATCACGTGAACCAGCCGATGACAGGTCGTAAGCCCTGTAGGTGCCTCGATTTCCTGGTTCTTCTAAAATATCCCAACTTCGTCTCTATTGAGATGTTGAAAAAATGTTTGTAAATACATATCGGATTTTTGCAAACAAATTTTAAGAGTAGTATAAATTTAGGCCAACATTAAAATCTCAAAAAAAATCAGTGTATACTTCATAAATGATAATTATCAATAACGCAAAAACAATTACCTAGTTTAAAGTGTGGAGTTGGAGAATAAAGGGGAGGTTCCCATTGAGGCACCCTCAGTTTGACATGATAGTAGTATGTGCGACCTCTGGCATCCTTCATTGATCTCCATTCCGAGGGTAAACGTACCACAGACCACGCAGCCACGTCCGATACTTCGGTTTCCTACAAACACAAACGCACTTTTGTTGAAGTGGGACATATTTTTTTTTTATTTCCAAAACAGTAAATTCATATATTTTTTTACTTAGTTATTTTCAAACCTAGTCAAAGATTTTCAGATAAAATACAATTATTTTTTATTTAATGGATTTCTCTTTTTTGCTTTTGTTTTGTAAAATGTAAATAGTTTACGATGTAATTTGTGGTCTTATGGGTATGTATTATTATAATAAATAATCAGTGATACCATTACATCAGCATCAGCTCTCACAAAGAAAAACTCAAGATAGGAAAAAAAGAATGTTGCACAAAGTTCTTAAAGTAATTACTAAAGCCAGCTGATGACAGGTCATAAGCCTTGTAAGAATGTATTTCATGTTATGTTAATATGAGATGTATAAAGATTTGTTTGAAAAAGGTGGTAAGTATGTAATATACAAAATAAGGATTGAGAATGTTTATTTGAGCAATAGTAAGACTTGAATAAATACCTGATTTTCATCAGTGGGTGTTGAAGCATTCTGAGAGACAGCGGCCGTCTCCTGATATACCAACTTTTCTGGTGGAACTTCTACTGCCGGCAGAGGAAAGAACAGCGGAGTGGTTTTTCTTGTTTCATCGAGCGGATAAGAAGTTGGGGGAACGAGGGTAGGAATCGGCTGAGGGAGGGGAGGGGTGCTAGGCCTTGGGACAGGGGGCTTGTTGACAATCTGGGCTATGGGGGGCATTGGAGGCAAGCTGGGGGGTAACTGTGGTATGTCTGGAGGGGGCATTCTGATCGGCTGCATCTGTAAGCCGAGCTGTTGCATCCCTGGGGGCGGTAAAGGTATGTTTTGGTAGCTTGAAACTGGCGGCATGGGAGTTACAAAGTTTGGGTTGGGTCCCATCATCTGCATGAAGTCTGGGTTGGGCGGATAGTTCTGCGGTGGTATGGAATTCATCATGTACATCTGTTGAGGAGGTCCGCAGTAAGGCATCATGAAGGGGTTCTGCTGCATGTAGTCTGGGTTAATGTATTCCATGGGGGGATAGTTTGGCATTCCGGGTGCCATCATGTACTCTGGTGGGGGCATCCTCTGCATGCCGTTCATCATCATGGGACCGAAGGGATGCGGCGGTTGAGGCATATTCTAAAAATGAGCACAATATGACTTATTATAATTAAACATCTTTGAAATCAAGGAAAATTTTTTTCCTAACATTTTAAAAACAAGTTTAAAATACATTATGATTTATCATGGTCAATGATTTACACCACATGACGAGATGAATATAATAGATTAATTGAGAAAATCAAGATACAGTAAGCATGTGATGATGAAACAACTTCCAATACACAAGGCACATCAAAGCAGATCTTAGCAAAAGATGAAGTAAAAAAATCAAACATGAATAATACAAAAACATTAAATTGTATAAATGCACTTTTGCCTGATCAAGTTTAATTTAACTTGTGTGTTGCACAAAATTTTTTTTTAGTTCTAAAAACATGTTCATGTTTTGAGCTTCAAGTTGATTTACTCTGGTCAACCCTTTTTTAATTTTTCTTCTCCTGTTTCTTCTCTCTAGCCCTTGTCCCTCCACTGCTGTATGTAGACCTCTTCCATACACTTCCATTCGTCTCTGTTTTGTCCCCTCCGCATCCAGGTTTTACCAGCCACCTGGACAATGCCATCAAACCATCTTTATGGGGGTCTTCCAACACTCCTATTATTTTTCCAAGGTCTCCACTGTATTCTGGGTGCCCATTTGGTTTCCCCTTGTCTAATCAAGTGTCCAACCCATTACCACTTTAATCCAGTAGCACGATCCATTATATCGGCAACCTGAATACGGTGCCGAATCTCTTCATTTCCTATTTTGTCATGTAGACTTACGCCAAGCATCTGCCTTTCCAAGGTTCGCTGTGCAACTTTCAACTTGTGGACACTTTTGCTATAAGGGTCGTTGTTTCTAAGGCATTTGTCATTAAGAGAAAAACACATGAATCATAGGTTTTTCTTTTTAGACATAGAGGATTTCTTTGTTCTTAAAAACATGCTTCAATTTACCAAAAGCAGCCCAACCCAGACCTATTCTTGTAGGTTATTCTGCCATTTGGTTCATTTTTTGTTCTAGGCCCAAATTATAGGCCCGAATTATAGATTCGTTCTCCAGCTTGAGACTGGTCTTGAGAACATGTTCTAAACCAAAATGGTAACCAAAAAGACCAGTATCAGTTGATGAAAGGAAATTATGGCCCGGTATTACAGTCGGCCCTCAACTCATTGAGTTTGTTAAACTCAAGATTAATGTTAAGGGGAGATTGAATCCATTTCCGTATTAAATTGCAATATGACATGTCAGTTACTAAATCTTCAATTATAGACATATTTTACTTTTTCTGTGGTTATTATCTGTCAAATTTTAAATAACCTCAAATAATACGAACTACAAAACGGGACGCTACGACTTGAAATACTATTGTTTTATTATCCAACATGGTAAATATAATTTTTTTTCACCAAAATAATGCTTTTAAATATCCATGTTCGTTTCAATATGGCTGTCAGTTTGTTTTGTTGTGTGGCGCCACTGTCAATACAACTAACGCCTCTAGTGATAGAACACTGAAACTACACTCGTTGCCTAACGCCTCTAGTGATAGAAACTGAAATGACAGTTGACTCACCGTTAAGTGCTTACTCCGCCAGAAATGTTGAGTTAAATATTTGTCGTTTTAGTGACGTATTTGAGGGAAGATTAGGCCTAAACGGACACTGTAATAAGCTATATTTTTGTAAAACTTCAGTTTATCTCTTAAACTGAGACTGTAATACCGGCCCTATAATGTTGATGAAGATTTAAATTTGTCTTTGGAATTGAAGTTTTCTATTAAATGATTAAAACCTGCATAAAATCACTTGAATCACTATTGCACAAATCAGTTGAATCAACCAATGGAAGGGTGGCGGCAGATCGGTTAGCGCGCTGGGATAGTAATCCATTGGTCGTGAGTTCAAATCCTATCACAACCTATTTCGTTCACCTTTAGCACAAGCATACGCCTAATTTAGGGAATGTATATGTACTTGTTACAAGGACATATTCATTCCTTTAAAATAAAATAAATAATAGTCGATGTTTTGTAGTTTATTTTGTGTCACTTTTGCAATCATGCTGTATAGAACTGTCACCTGTGTATTATTAGATTAAATTCAGTTTCCTGACTTAGTTAAATGTAAGTAACCATCGTCATCATAAATTACAATTAATTAAATGTTTTTCAATGGCACAATTCAGTTATCTATCCATTAGTGAATTTGGTAATCAGAAAAGTTAAGAACATTTTACCTGCATAAAATCAGGTGGTCGTATCCAGGTTCCAGGCTGAGGCTGTGGAGGTCCCGGCAGAGGTAGGAGCGGTATCTTTCTCTTCTCTGGAACTGTGCTTGTTTTGGTTTTAGTGGTGGAGGATGGTGGAGGCAGTGGAGGTGGTGGTGGTGGTGGGGGGCCACTGGAAGGTACCCTCCTCCTCTGTTCCTCTCGTGCCGCCCTCTCAGCAAACTCTCTCCTTCTCTCCTCCTTTGAAATTGAACCGCGATCGTCACTCCTGAAAAAGTCAAATACCCTCAATATAATAGTGAATGATTTAATCAAAATCAAGTGTTTTTCTTACATAACAAATAAGTTCAGCTACATGTTTATATGGTTTATATGTAATAATAAGGAACAATAATTGCAAATAAAATTTTAACTGCCAATTAATTTGCAATTGTTGTTCCAATTATGATGTGGGTATTTTTTATTTTATTAAGGTTTAAAATAACACATAACATGACTTAATATGCATTTTGGTATATAATAAAAATGAAGATCAAATAAATTTACACAGTTGAACTATAATAACTTAAAAACAAGAGAAAAGCAAGTGTGAAAATAAAAATAATCATTATTGAGAAAAAAAATACTATAAATAAAAATTATCTAGCATGTAAATTTATATGAAAAAAATACAAAATATTTAAAGATTGTGATACTTAGAATAAGTGGATACCGTTGAGGTGGTTTCGACGATTTATCGAAATGCATAATTTAAAATTGGTTGTGGGCAGGTGACGTCACTCGCATCATTCGCTTGGCGATCTCTACAATTATGCAGCTTTACTCACTTGGCATTCAAATCCAGTGCAAATTTGAGTTTTTTTGCTTGGTTGGAATATGTGCAAACCGCTCCACTCATGACTAAAACATACTGCCTTATTCTTCATTATAAAGGTAGGTTCTTAGTGAAAATAAGAGTACGGTCTCGCTGGTTTAATGCGTGTATTGTTCCAGCGTTGATAAATTCAAGGTTTCATTTTAACATGTATTGATAGCTGTGAGGCACCGACTTAGAATAGTGCTTCCACTCTTTTCTATTATTGTTTTCGAGTGTCCCGTAAGGGCCGGGTAATCGAAAATACAACAGGCAACAATAACAACTCATGAATTTAAATAAAATTATTATAAAGTGCATACGTACTGATTCGTGCTCTACAAAATAAAAATATTTTCATTAGTAATATACGGTGTTTTACACAAACTTTGCAGTGTTTATTATATTTTGTGATACCGCGCATCTCCTGTGAATATTTGCAGTGAGTGGGAACGCAGAGTTACTCGTGAATACATGAAACATTCATCCCGTGGAGTGTTGTTGTACAAATCACATCAAATCGGGTTAATCAATTTTATGTATTCTGTCACATTCTGACTGTTATATATGCAACTTATTTGACGGTGTAGTTTGTTGTGTATACAGCACAGTGGCTAAGGCGTTGGTCTACCGATCCGTTTTTCCTTGGTTCAGTTCCACCTTTGTGCGAGTGTTTTTTTTTTATTTATTTTATTTTTTTATATTTTCATCTTTTTAATTTTTCATTATTTCTTATTTAAAATCTAAAATGATCAGATTAATAAATAACTGACTAAATCTCAGTCGTCATAGGAAGATAACTATATATTATATTGTCACATATTCACCTCAAGACGAACAAGGTTCAGACGACATCTATAAATTGGAGAACTAATTACTAACTTTCTGTACTACGACACGTAATTTCACTTACATCTGGTTTGGACCTTCGCTATTGCTTCGCTGTTACCGGCAGTCACTGGATGGGAGAGAAATTCGAATAATTTATGTGGTTTCTGCGTACTATCGCAAAGTAAATAATACTTTGTGTAATAAATTGTATATAATCGATGATATAGACAAAACTATGAATACTTTTTTTAAATTTATATTTGTAAACTTTATTACATTCATCAACCATGAACTCACAAGAATATATTTTGGCAAACAAGGATGCCATAAACAAATTGATATCAATTATACTTGACCCCTTAAACAAATTCAATAAAGATCAAATTGGTAAACTTCTTCCGTTAACAACTGAAATTATGGCTACCAACAGTCAAATAACTGCAAGTATGGCTTCTTTGGAAGGGGAAAATACATGCCTCAAAGGATTGGGAACTAGCCTACACACTGCGCAGAATAACTCATTTTCCAACATTGAAGAGACTATTACGGAACTGGAAGAAAGGAAGAGTAGATCGAAAAATTTGATTCTTTTTAATCTTCCTGAGAGCGCGTCAGAGTTTTCTATTAACGGCATGCAAGATGATATGAACAGCGTAGCTCAAATATTTAAACAGATTGATGCTGGAGAAGATTATAAAATTAATAAATTATACAGATTGGGATCAAAATCAAATGGCAAGATGAGGCCTGTTAAAATTGAATTTCAGGATGCTTCACATGCCAAATCTATATTAGTGAAGAAAATAAATCTAGCAGGCGGTATTAAGCTGAAACGAGATATGACACCTTTGCAGAGAAGCGAGCTCAAAAACTTATGGAATGAACTGGACTTGAGAAAGAAGAACGGCGAAGAAAATATTTCTATTAAGTTTGTAAATTTAGTACCTAAGATAGTCCAGTTTCGAAAAAACTAAATTCTTTTCAGTGTAATGTGTATTATCAGAATGTGCGCGGTCTAAATACAAAATTGGAATATCTCTCAGCTCTCATTCCAAGTGTTGATTATGATGTTATGATATTGACAGAAACTTGGTTAAATTCAAATATTAAAAATGGTGAACTTGGATTTAAAAATTATGTTATATATAGGTGTGATCGTAGTTCAATAACTTCTATCACAAAAAACAGAGGAGGTGGAGTATTGATTGCTGTAAAGCAAAAATATAGATCAAATACTATAAAATGTACTGGCAACAATGTTGAGCATTTATTTGTAAAAATTTCTTTGCCTTTTTATTGTTTAATCTTGTGTGCAGTCTATATTCCCCCTTCTTCTGATAGTCTAGTATATAAAAACCACTGTGATGCATTAGAAAGTATTAGATTTAAATATCCCGAAGCTAAAATGCTAGTAGTTAGCGATTATAATATGCCAAATTTGAAATGGAAAAGTGATGGGGAGGACGGTTGTGTCACTAATCCATCTGATAATGTAAACGAAATTGAAATTGTAAATATGGCATCCTTTCTTGATTTTAAACAATACAACAAAATTCAAAATAAGAATCAACGCATACTGGACTTAGTATTTAGTAACATTAATAAACTAAACGTTAACCTGTCTGTAGAAGAATTGTTGCCAATTGATCTTCATCATCCACCGTTGGATGTGACCTTTAATCTAAAATCTGATGTCAATAGTATTGGTGATACATACAAGCGTAATTTTATAAACTGTAATTATAATGAAATCAGACGTGTTCTTGATAATGTGGACTGGAACTTAATTTTCATAAGTGGTGACGTGAATAGTCAAGTAGAAGATTTTTATTCTATAATTTATGAGGTTTTTGATGATTATGTGCCATTCCAGATGTTTAAGACTTTGAGTTATCCTATCTGGTTTTCTAAAGAGCTCATTAGTTTGGTTGCTTTGAAAAAGCGGTACCATAAAACCTTTAAGGATACTCGATCGGTGAATGATTATATGTTATTCAATAGAACTCGAAATGTGTGCAGTAAATTATCAAAACAATTATGTAAAAAATACCTTTCTAAAATTGAAGAGTTAATCCCAGAAAACTCTTGTAGTTTTTATAAATATGTTAAATCACTAAATAGGGATTACTATGATTTGCCTAAATCCATGTTCTTAAATAATAAGTGGGCTGACTCACCTCAAAGAATTGTTAACCTCTTTATGGAGTTTTTCAAATCTGTTTATGATAATTCAACACAAGAACCTCATACTTTTGACCTATCAACTTTGCATAATGAACTTAATATTCCTAATATAGTTTTTGATGAACAAGAAGTGGAAAAGGCACTTAAATCACTGGATACAAATAAATCACCAGGACCGGACAAAGTTCCAAATACCTTTCTATTAAATTGTTCTAAAGAATTGTCATTTGTTTTATGCAAAATTTTTAATTTATCTCTGAACACTGGAATTTTTCCTAAGTCATGGAAATCGAACTATTTAATTCCTATTTTTAAAAAAGGAAACCACTCAGACATAATGAATTACCGTCCGATTTGCATCCAATCAGCTATACCAAAGTTATTTGAATTATTACTGCTTAATAGAATTAATAGATACCTATTCAGTATTATATCACCTTTGCAACATGGATTTATGCCAAATAGGTCCACTCAGACTAACTTACTGATTCTACAGCTTGATGTTTTGAATGCGTTTAAAGAGCACCGTCAACTTGATTGTATATACACCGATTTTTCCAAGGCATTTGACCGAGTCTCTCATAGTCATTTACTTTGTAAACTCGAAGCTTTGGGAATTACAGGAAATTTGTGGTCATGGTTTTGTAGCTATCTGCATGATAGGATAATGATTGTTAAAATTAGTCAGTTAGAGTCTGACCATTTCTGTGCCATAAGTGGAGTACCACAAGGCTCCCATTTAGGTCCTATTTTGTTTAATATTTTTATAAATGATCTAATAAGTTTGCTTTATGATGTAAAATGTTTGGTGTTTGCTGATGACATGAAAATATACAAGACAATCGAGACCTTGCATGACTGTACAATACTCCAAAATGCATTAGACATCTTACAAAAATGGTGTATGGTTAACAAATTGTTTTTGAATGTATCTAAATGTCAAGTTATAAAATTTCATCGTATCAAAAACATAATTCATTTTGAGTATAATATCAATGGATCAACTTTAAGCATGGTAGATGAAATTAAAGACTTGGGTGTAATAGTTGACAGTAAATTTTGTCTCATCTCTCATGTCAACCAAACTGTAAACAGAGCTCTTAGAACTTTAGGTTTTGTACTTAGATTGAGTAGGGATTTCAAAAATATTAATACATTTATATTATTATTCAAAAATTTAATTAGACCAATACTGGAATATAACTCAATTGTTTGGAGTCCGTGTTATACTGTTCATATTTATAACGTTGAGAGAGTTCAAAACAAGTTTTTGAGGTACATCAATTTTAAGATGGGAATTCAGTCTACTGACATCAATTATGAATTTTTGAGATCATTTTGCTCTCTTGATGCGCTGGAGATAAGGAGAGTAGTAGCTGATCTTGCATTTTTTCATAGATTACTGAATGGTGTTGTAGATTGTCCTCGTCTTTTGTCCCAGATTCACTTACGGGTACCGTCAAGACTCACTCGCAATAGTGAATGTTTCGCCTTACAAAATGTCTACACAAATTATTTGTTTGGCTCACCAATGCAGAGACTTCCAAGACTTGCAAATAAGTTTGAGCAGATCGATGTCTTTGCATTGGGTTATGGTGCATACAAGAGTTTGTTGTTACATATAATGAAATGATTATATTATGTAATGAATGAATCTTGACTATCTATGTAATATTATTTTTCTTTTTTTATTTCTTTTGTAATTATTAATTATTACTGTAAACAAATGTATTTTTAAGATGCACAGTTTCTTCTGCTGATTTGTGTTCAAATTTTATTTTTATATACCTATCTTTTTTATATTTACTTGCTTCACATATTGTTTTATTAACTTTTTTATTATGTTTCTTTTTTTGTTTCCTTTTACTATAATGTATTATTGTTTTTAGTCTCTATGTTTTTTCTCAGTACCTATGTATATTTTAATGTATGTTTATAAAAGGCAATACATTCCGTATGAGAAATAAATAAATAATATAGTTCAGCAATGAGGTTCACCACCCATTCTGAATATAGTGCCTTTTTAGGTGAGACGAGACTGGTGTGTGGATATACACAGATATGTTATGCTCCCTTTTATAAGGCAATGCACACCTTTCGCTGGTTACCCCACATTGTGGGCTATGCCGTGATGGTATGAATGAATGAATGTATTGATATAAGTTAATTTCACTTTGTACCATTTAATAAATAAATAATGTCTTCCGTGTGATTTTTCTACATGTTTTGCACTAACTATACTTACTTATGTCTTCTGGATGAATCGGGTGATCGTCCCGGACTTGGTGGTCGTGATCTCTTCTTCTCTCTGTCAGATCTGGAATATCTCTCTTCTCTGTTGTATCTCTCCTCCCAACGGCTTGGTCCGGTCCTCCTACTCCCTCCCACACCGGCCGCCTCCTTCTCTCTCTCCCCCCTCCGAGAGTGGGGCTCGTTGGCTTGACGCTCGTGCTCCTTCATCAGTTCGATACGCTCCTTCTTTGGTATCTTGAATATTTCCTGGAAAATAATAATTTCAAATTGTCACTATTACAGAGTCCATTGTCATCTGTCCTGACAATAAAGTTGCTTCGAAACTGGTTGTATGAAAAAACCCATTCACGGTTAAAACACATTTATTGATTTATTCTCAAACATTTGTTAAATAAAAAGCTCGAGTTATATGCAGGTAAATAAAATCAGTGACCGACCGAAGGTTCGGTTTCGGCAATAAAATCTGGTTTCGGCATTAGTTTCGGTTTCGGCAGAAAATCTGCCCAACCTTGGGCCGCACCGAAACTCTGCATTCGTGAATTATCGCGCGTCGTTCGGCTGACTTCGGGTAAGTTCGCAACAAAACAAGCAATATTTTCAGACGATAACACCAAATATTTATTAAAAAAATGCAGAAAAATCATAGGCCATTTCAATCACAGCGAGCAATCAACCAGAAAATTGACAGAATATCAAAAACAATGCGGACTGCCAGAATATACTTTAGTACAAGATATTGTTGTGAAACAGCACATATTTGATGTTACAAAGGCTTGAAGAGCAAAAGAATGCAATCAACTTGTACACTGTTGAATATGGCAAAATTGATATTCTAGTTTCTAATGAATGGGATGTCATAAAGAACTTCACAACCGTTTTGAAATTCTTTTATGAGGCCACGGTCGATTTATCATTTGATAATGCATGCATCTCAATAATAATACCTTTAATATCGTTATTAATCCACAAACTGCAAGTTCGATCCGAAAACGAAGATGAGATGATGAGAAATATGAAAAACTCTCTGTATGAGTCTTTGAACATCAAATTCTCTTTTATAAAAGGACACCCTACATATAATTTATTAATAACATTTCGTTTTTTATTATCAGAAGTAAACAATATTTTTCCATATACTTTCCACATAAGTATTGTTTTTTATTTCATTGAACACGTGTTAACTGTGAATAAGCCACATTTCAGTAAAGAATAGATTTTTAACTTTCTAAAAAAATTTCAGTTTCGGTTTCGGCCAAAACTGAGAGAGATACCGAAGATTCGGGTTCGGTTTTGGTAGAAAATACTGTTTCGGTCGGACACCAAATAAAATCACAATCCACAACTGAGGGGACATCACCTAAGGCTGAATAAGACATCCTTTTCCCTGAATCTCAGGAAGCACTTCCTGATCAATAGGGTGGTGGATGCCTGGAATAGTTTACCAAAGGAAGTTGTGTCTGCTGGTACACTTAAACCAACTCAACAATAGGTTTGGATGTATGTATATTATACAAAGAAGCACACAATACATGACCTTCAGTAATAGCTGCCTGCCCGATCAATAATAATAATTTGGATCTCAAAAGGTTGAGTGTATCATGCGTTGACTATTGATAAGTTATGGATATAATAAAGTTAAAAGTTGTTAACTTTATAAGTAATATTTTTTAATACATTACTTAGTTTTAATTAAATTATTTAAAAGAACCTTTAAAAGGTTTATAACTTGATTCACATAATATAGCTGCTATAAATTTGTAATGTAAACTTTTGGTTCTGTAAATCAATAAAATAAATAGTGGAAGTCCAAAATGAAATTATTACAAATATAATTGGAAGCGACAATTATAGGTAGATGGTGTAATCGTCGAAATCATTCAGGTTCATTGTAACTCATACGTGGAGAACTATGATATTATATTTGCAATAACTCTCCACTTGCGCAGGGTGCAAGCAATTGTTTATTATTATTATTATTATAGTTTCATTATGGATATAATGTAAAGGAAAAAGTCTGCCAATGTTGAATACTAAAAAACACAATACTGTGAGATGGTATTGAGATATTTCATTGTTGCATGCAAAATTTGACTTATGTGAGAAGTACTTGTTTACGATCATTTGTAAGGTGGAAGATGTGGTCAGATAGGTGTGACAGGATTGATATCAACATGTACAGAGAATTAATTCCTCAAGGATTCCATACATGGCTCTGCTGGGATAATAAATAGACAAAGTCGACCAGGGAGACCTGGAAAGCCGTCAGAAAGCTGGAGTTCAGCCTCACAAAAAGACTCCCCCCCCCATGAAACAGTTTAAGAAAAGAAGAAGTTTCCTTACCTTCAACTGAGACCACCTGTCCAGTAGCAACTTGCAAAGTCTGGCGATCTCCTCTCTCTGCACTTCGGTGCTGTAAATAATCTCAATGTCCGTCTTCACATCGAGCTGTTCGTTGGATTCATTGAGTCCGTGGGAGTCAACCTCCGCCTTGTTCTCAAACTTGAAGGGAATCTCTAGAGGGAGGCCGGTCTTCTCGTCGATGAGGACCGGCGTACCTCTCTCGCTATCTGAGGACTCGTCCTTGGGAGACTTGATATCGGTCGAAGCGTCCAGTAGCCACTTCTCCAGGTAGCTGAACAATTTGCATTCCTGTAAGATGGTTTTGTTGGGGATGGGAAGTTTCTCTAGCGCTGTCAGCATGTCCAAACTGAAAAAAAAAGATATATTGTATATATTTTAAAAAATGAGGTAGTAAGTAAATTGACGTTTCAATATTTACAAATACATAATTTCATCACGTAATTCTGATAAAACAAACATAATATACTTAGTACTAAGAGTATCATAAAATCAAATTACTGATATAGGCTCCGCAGAGATTTTTTTCAGGATGACAGTTTTGGCTGAATTGCCCCTTATTAACTTTTGAAAAGAATACTTAATCCATGATGATCGTCCTGTGAATGGCAACAAATCTTTATGGAACCTTAACTGGGAACTTGATTTCATAAACGATGTAGTTCAATAATATCAGTGCTATGAGCATTGATAAAATGAAAACATTTACTGCTATAATATATTATATCTTACCGAAATTGAGCTGTGGCTTGATGGCACCACGGCGCCAAGAGTCGAAGTCCTCGATAGTCTAGAAAGAGGCGACGGCACGGCAAGTCAGCTCGAGCCAAGAGGGTCAGCAGAATGGAGCGAGCTGTTCTTCTCTTAGCACGGACCATAGCTCGACACAGGGACAGCGTGTGGGACTGATTCTTGACTCCGCTCCTCCCCAACATTTCCATCTCTTCTTCCAACTGGAAATATCAAGCATGAAATGAAAGTATTAATACATGTTGATGTAATAATCATATAGATATCCTCAATAATCTTGAAATTTTTCAAAGTGGTTTTCCCATATACATGATCATACCAAGCAAACCAAAAACTCAAATATCTTCTGTCTTCTGCATGCTCACATGATGTTTATAAATGTTTAGTGATAACTATAAATACAGTGAAAATGTCATCTAACTAAAGAAAGAATATTGATCTGATGACACATGATTTCTATCCTGCTCATAATCATTTTTAAACTTAGTGCTTTGAATTAAACTATTGTAAATGCTTATTGTAATGTCTCCAATAGAGATAGGGGCTTACTGTGCCCTATCTTCAGAAGAGCAGTAGAAGGCTAAATTCATTAGAGATTTGTAAGAATGAGGACTAAAGTACCAAATAAATATTAACTCTATACTCTCATCAAGTCCTCTATGGGTCCTGAGTTTTCTAAGTGGCTTGATAAAGCACTGTTACTGGAAACTCAGCAAGTAAATAGGGGAAGCACAAGAAGCCTTAAAGGTCATAGTGCATGGAATCACCTCGATTAACAATAAACAATTATTGATTTTATACAAAATATTGATAATCTAAAATAATACTTAATAACAATAGCATAATACAAAATAAACAAAAGTCTTACATCAACATCTTCCAAGAGTTCTTTTGCTGCTCTCGCATACTTTTTGGGCTTGACCCTTTTCTTGACAACAACCTCCTCGGGTACTACAGAGCAACTCATCTCTGTCATCTCGTCTTTAACCAAATCTGTCTTTACTTCCTCCTTTATCTCAGTCACGTCCATTTTTCCTTCCTCCACTTCAACCTTCACTTCAGACGGTTTCTTTTCATCCTCAGATTCTTCCTCCTGAAACAGACGAGTAAATTATAAATAATATTTTTGATAATATTATAATTATTTTCATTAATTAGACTTCCTAGTAGTTTCGACGTGGGCAACACAGTATTAACGAGTCATCTGTCCTGACAAAGAATCAGTCTTTTTTGAAACCGATCATGAAAAACAGCTAATTTGTGATCAAACTATTATTTTACTTTCCCATGTTTTAAAATCCCAGTTATATGAAAATGCCAACCTTTTCTTGGCCGACCTCTACTTGTCGTTCTTCTCCATACACGGTCGCAACCATGTGGCTCGCCTATTCTGACTGGTACTCTGGTTGATGGTGCTCGTGGGCCTGGATTCATGAATCCAGAGAAACCACAATTGCCTTTCTCTTTTGAATACAAAAGAATATGCACTATATACACTGCTGTCAGTGTTTTCTACTAGATACTTTTGTCTGATTTGCACAATTAATAAATAAAAATTATATAATACCTACATACACTACCAGTCTTATTCATAATAACTTATGTTAGGTTTGAAACAGTGTATAACAGGACTAAAAATCAATATTCATAATAACATATATAAGGCATAATGCTATATAACGGCTACATTGCGCCTATATAAGATATTCACGGTCCCAGGTTGTTTTAACAGCTATATAATTCCCGAATGTTGCCGATGGTCGCATTACATGTCAATACTTTTTGACATTTGTGAAGCGACGTGAATATTTGTTTTGTATTTCATTTCCCAAATTAATAAAACAACAGATAATTATAAATACGATCAAACGTATTGTTTCGCGTCCTAATATGACGTAAACGAATTACAAAAAATATGTCATAACCACTGACAGATCATTTGAGAAGGCTATATTAATTGAAGGTAATCCACTGCTTCATTATTGCTCCAGCTTTTCATATAAATATAATAAAGCCCAAACACTATAAGAAACATTTTGTTTTCAAAACATCACCAAATGTCAAATTACAGGAGAAACATGAATGAATCACAACAATGTCAGCTCAAACAGTAACATAGCAATGTTATTGTTATATTGCTATATAAATGTTATTATGAATAGTCAAGAATATAATTGCTTATACTGTGTTTTAGTTGTATAATGTTTTTACCACAGTATAAGGAAATATAATGAATAAGACTGTACATGTATATGCATGTCATGATGACTCTAAATCACCTTTCTCATCTGTATAAAATAGTTAGGTTTATATGGTGTAGTTATTTTTTAAAATGTAAATACAACCTATATGTCTCTTTCTCCTGTGAAATATTATAATATTATGTACACTGCTAGCCCTATAACAGGTATACCTAGTTGGGCAGCAGTTATTTATTTTAAATGATGCATACGTAAATGGTGTGATAAAAAAATCATTAAAATAACTTCAAGGTCTGAAATAAAAGAAAAAATTAACCTCCTCTTCAGAATCCGTATCAGGCTCTTCACCAATCCAACCTCTGCAGTTACTGGCTTCGCAATAGCATCGTTGAGCTTCCTTACTAGAATGCAAAAAAATAAATATACAGTAAAATTAGAAAATACAGTTGAAAATAATTAAAATTGATTTTAAACTGTCATGCGGCATTGACCAGACAATTATTAAAATTAATGTACAAACCCATATCTTTGAAACTGATAGTCGAATGTGATCTCATCCCCGGCCTTTACATCTCGCTTGCTGAAGAATCCAATTCTCAGTTCTCCGTTGACAGTCCACTTTTGCGTTTCTGAATTGGGATCGCAGGAATGGTTTATGAATCTGGAGATGTTACCCTTCAGTGTGGCGTCGATCACTGCGTCACCTTTCAAGGCCATAAAGTAATGGTGTCTGTTCTTATCTGAAGAATATTCCTCAGCCCTCTGGTTGAACTGTTTGGAATTCAACACTTCTCCGACGTATTCCATTAAAAATTCACCGCTAAAAATAAAAGATAGATTAATGCCAACAAATCAAAGGTCTTTGAAATAATGGAACTAAAAATTTTCAGGAAAAAATGGTTTATTTATGTACTTTATGTACAAGTGCACAATGGTGGGTTTATTGCCATAAGGCATAAGTTAAATTGCCATAAGTCAAATTGGTAAAATAGTAAGTATTTAGTGAGAAATAAAGAAACGGAAAAAAATAAAAACACCTCACATAGCAATAAGGAAAAGGAGGGTACGGAAGGATATAGAAGGAACTATTAGACAGATAAAAGGAGGGTACGGAAGGACATAGAAGGAACTATTAGACAGATAAAAGGAGGGTACGGAAGGATATAGAAGGAACTATTAGACAGATAAAAGAAGGGTACGGAAGGATATAGAAGGAACTATTAGACAGATAAAAGGAGGGTACGGAAGGATATAGAAGGAACTATTAGACAGATAAAAGGAGGGTACGGAAGGATATAGAAGGAACTATTAGACAGATAAAAGGAGGGTACGGAAGGATATAGAAGGAACTATTAGACAGATAAAAGGAGGGTACGGAAGGATATAGAAGGAACTATTAGACAGATAAAAGGAGGGTACGGAAGGATATAGAAGGAACTATTAGACAGATAAAAGGAGGGTACAGAAGGATATAGAAGGAACTATTAGACAGATCATTTTTTTTAGTTTATCTTTAAACCTGAAAACAGAAAAAATCAAAATCGAGAAGGGTGTAAGACAGGGTGATACGATATCCCCAAAACTATTCACACTGGCATTAGAAGATGTCTTCAAAACATTAAACTAGAACAATAAAGGCATTAAAATAGATGGCACATATTTAAATCACCTCCGTTTTGCAGACGACAAAGTAATAATAAGCGAAGAATTGTCTGAACTGGAAGCTATGGTAGCAGAATTATATGAAGCCTTTAGAAAAATCGGTCTGGAAATAAACATAGACAAAACCAAGATTTTAAGTCCAACTTCACACAGTATTTGCATTGGAAATAAGACTATTGGTGCTGTTGAAGAATACATATACCATGGACATAAAATTAAATTGGGTAAAGAAAACCAGACTGCCGAACTGCCAAGACGTATTGGGCTGAGTTGGGCTGCTTTTGGAAAGTTGAGGCACATATTCGGTGACAAGGAAATACCGAATAACCTTAAAGCCAAATTGTACAATTCTTGTGTTTTGCCAGTGACAACATACGGTCTTGAAACCATGTCATTTACTGCCAGAAGTCTCCATAAACTTAAGTGTACTCAACGAGCAATGGAAAGACAAATGTTGGGTGTATCCTTGAGAGACCGAATAAGAAACGAGGAAATAAGACACAGGTCAAAGGTCACCGACATTGCAGAAAGAGTGAGAAGGCTGAAGTGGCAATGGGCAGGTCATGTGGCAAGACAGAGAGATGATAGATGGACCCCCAAAATTCTGATTGGAGACTCTACCATAGTAGAAGAGGTTTAGGGAGACCACAGAGGAAATGGACTGACGATATTGTCGAACTGGTGGGACATGGGTGGAAACAGAGCGCCCAGGATAGAGAGATGTGGAAAACTTAGGAAGAGGCCTTTATCCAGCAGTGGAGTGAGAGGGGCTGAAGAAGAAGATCTTTAAATATTTGTATGAATTGAGACGACGTAACTTCATCACTTAGGCCATAGTCTAGCTGATTGTACTTGAAAAGAAGAGCTGAAAACTTCTGTATTGTGAATCGGGATAGTTAGTGGGGCTCGTTCAGCATATCGAAGGGGTAGGCTAAGATATGACAGGAAAATGGCTATTTTTTAAATATTGTAGTGAATAGGGTTTACCTACTCCAAAATGTTTTGCACTTTAAAGTCATTTTTCTTATATTCAGTGTTCAGAATTTCATTCACATGGTCGAACCATCCTATTATTGAAAGGCCCTGATATCGCATTCTATTCCGTTAGGCGTTCCTCATTCATTCTCCCCAAATAGCCAAACCATCTCTGTGTTTACTTTCATTCTAATAACAACATCTTTCATTAGTTTACAATTTTTCCTAATGTCCTCGTATTCCTATCCTGTCACAAATTGGCTTGTTATATATTATATATTCAGAATTATGGTTATAATATATTAATGCATATGTAGCTCACCCTGATATATGTTGGCCGGCTTGAAGTCCAAGCCCTTTTTTACCCGTGTTGATTACTCTTAGATTAGAATACTGTTGAGTTTGAAACCTCCTATTTGTACACCGATCTCCTACTGGACAGCGAGAATTACTGAAAATTTATAAAATATCAAGTTAGCTCAATAAGTCAATTATTCCATTTAATGCATCGTTTGGTGTTCCTCAGGGATCTTGTTCGGAACCATTTTTATTCATATTATTGATTAATGACATGATTCATGTTTCATTTTATTTTATGTAGCTTCTCGGGCAACTAACAGATGATATGTCAAATAATTATTTAACACGCACCCAATAACAAGTTGCCACATTCTGGAGACTTACGATATTAATCGTCTTACAGATCCAGACTGAAAACACAATTTTAAAAACTGTGTCTCTACTGGGAATCGTACCCGGGACCCTTGTATCAGCAGTTAGATACCCAACCAACTGAGCCACGACTATTATGTATCCTAAAATATCTACATGACAAATATAAATTACATTATTTGATATTCAGCTGTAATATATTGCTGAATATCAAAAAATGTCAGTTGAATCAATTTAAAGCAGCCCATTCACGATCGTGTCATTCGGCGTCGCTCCATATGGACCGGCTCCATTTGGAGCATTGTAAAATTTTCATCACACTCACGGGTGCGCCATCGCTCCATCAAAATTAGTATACGCAAGCGGTCGGCGCTTTCACATTAATAATTTCTAAATTTTTTTAATTTTCAAGTAAAAATGAGTTATAATTCTGATGATGAGTTTTATACATCTGCTATCGCGGTATGTTTATATATAAAAAAGAAAAAACCAAAGAGAAAATGTTGTATTTTCGCATTCACAAGAGTGTCAAACAGTTCGGAGCAATGAGATGGCGCAATGTACCGCTGGTTTTCACTCACGAGCATGCCATATCGACAGCATGCGCCGCGCCGTTTGTCGAGGTACTATGGAGTTTCAATCGTTTGGAATTCCATTTTGGTGTGTCAGGCCAATTGGGCTGCGCGGGTTTTGACATTCACGAGTGCATTTTGCAGTGATAGCAAGCCATTTGGAAGGATGGCACGATCGTGAATGGGGGCCTTTACAGTGTGCTATGTCAAATATCAATTAAACATGAGAGCTTGAAAAACTCTACAGGTCATTCTAAAATGTCTGATGAGCTGTCAAACTTGACATTAAATGCGAAAAATTTTTAACATAGAAAATAATAAATAAAAAGTTCTGAAAATTTATACAACTACGTAAATAATATCTTGAAAAATAAAAATTATTGGATAAATGTGATCTAATGCAAATACATAATAAACTTATTCCTAACCTCAAATGACAAAGGTGTTGATAAAATATTTCCTACAACCAATTTCCATTCAATTTATGAAGAAACTCGCTCACGCGAGTCATTATTATCATTAAGGACTAACTAAGCCTAGCCAAAAAATTAACAGGAATTAAGATATACCAACACATCATACTATTATTTCGTTGTCACATTTTATTACATTTCGTATCATTTTCAGTTAGGTTTATTTAGTGTTTAATGACAATAGTGACTCGCGTGAGCGAGTTGCTTTAGAAATTGAATGATAATTGGTTGTATGAAAATTTTTATCAACACCTTTGCCATTTGAGGTTAGGAATAAGTTTATGATGTATTCGCAATTGATCATATTTTTCAAAGAAATTAGAATTCTCGACATATTATTTACGTAACTGTATGATACCTAGTACTATTAATTATTTGTGTTGTAAATTTTCGTGTTTAATATCAACTTCAACAGTTCATCCGACATTTTTAAAATGGCCTGTAGCATTTTTAAGCTCTAGTCAATTTAACCCACACACAATATCAAATAACTCACTCTGGATATTATTTGTCTCATAAATTCAGACTTATAACACGGTGGAAAAACTGTGTGTCTATGCTGGAAATTCAACCCGGGAACTTCCAGTCAGGGGTCGGATATCTGACTATCTGAGCCATAAACATCCACAACGATGCAACCAATTTGTTAAAACTGCGCAGTTTAAGACTCAATAGATATAATAAATGTTTAGTTACCAAGCATTAAATTTAGGATATATTTATTTATTTAATATTGCTTCTCGGGCAACTAACAGGTACTATGTCAATTATTAATTTAACACGCACCCAATAACAAGTTGCCACATTCTGGAGACTTATTATATTAATCGTCTCACAGATCCAGACTGAAAACACAATTAAAAACTGAGTCTCCATCGGCAATCGAACCCGGGAACTTTGGACCAGCAGACAGATATCTAACCAACTGAGCCACGAAGGCCACTTCACATTGAATTATGTATAATGTAATTATGTATCGTTGCCGAATAAATAAATAAATAAATGTTTGAATTGCTAAACTATTGGTTGTTTTCAAAAAATATATTATTACCAATAAAAAAAAATTAATTTTATCCTATTCATGATATGAAAATATAAAATTGAAGTTTCTAAATGTTGAAAACTCTCACCATTCTATCATTAATAATCTATTAAGGCAATCTTCTCCGCAGGCAAACTCTCCTCGTTCCACTTCTTCCTTGGTCAAAAAACAGTCGCACGTCATCTTTCTAGCTTCCTTGCTAATTGTTCTATCACAGTGGTACTCGTTCTCGTAAATTATCTGAAACTGCTGTAGTCTCTTCCTCGTGTCCTCGTCAATGTCAGCAAAAGGATCGTCGGAATCCTTGTCTCCCCCCTCCGAAGGTGACTCCATCTTCATACCGCTCTGTGAGCTGTCAGAATGTTCGCTGACTGTAAACAGCTTGGATCCGTTGGCGCTCGGACTGTGCAAAGGGGGAGTCACCGGCGACCGACTGCCCATCTCCATTTCGCTGGATCTTCTCCACCTCGACTTGACTTTCACGGGTTTGAGATCACTGTCCAGACTGGGGACAGGAAAAGAGGGAGAACTCAGAGGCAGGCTGACGGATGGGGATGGTGAGGACGGGAAACTCTCCGGAGAAGACTTGGCACGTTCGCTTAGATTTTCCGATACTTTCACCAAAACTTCTTTGACTAGAGGCACTTCTGTCTTTTTAAGAGGGGCTCGCACAAGTCCATGACCTTTCGATCTTTGTTTCAATACACTGATAGTTTTGATACGACTCGATCTTCTCACACCTGATGCGCTCGAACAAGAGGAAGAATCGGTGTTGGCTTCGTTGCCCTCGCAGTTGTGTACTTCACTACTTGACTTATTGACTACAACATCTGATTCTTCAGAAGCGTTCGACGATGGAGCTTGTAATTCTTCATGGTTCGTTGATGTTTTTAATTTGGTTTCTTCAAAGTCCGGCGCAGACGATACAGTTTCTTGGTTTGTGTCAGTAGCATTAGTTGAACATTCCATCGCTGCTGCATCCTCACTAGAACATGCACCTTCTGTCGCAGATGTTATATTAATATTACTCAACCTATCTTCAAATTCACTTATCACAGCCGTATCGTCTATTAACTTAGTGTTACTTGCACTTTGACAATTTTTTACAGAAGAATTACTAGCGGAGGAATGGGCGGGACTCGATGGACCTCCATTTTGAGATACATCATCTGCATCGTCTGTCTTTATTTCATAATACAAATTTTCAGTACCATTTTCATCAATGATTTGGAATACAGTTATCACTTCCTCGTCAGGATTACTTTCTTCTACATATTCCATCTGCTCTTCCGTCGTTTCCGAAATGGCCGGAGAGTCGTTGAAGCAGTGCCCCATCTGATGATGGACGTTGGATATGCTGGATGAGAAAGTTTCGCCGGAAGAGTTGACCTCTTCCCAGTTGGTCCTCAGGTAATGTCGTGGATCATTCTTGACGATAATATTCAGAGTTGGGTCCGGGATTTGTGTATCAAACGAGACTGAATCTAGATTGATATGAGTATCCGAGTCTATAGAATTAGAGTCATTAGAGCAGTTGATGGAATCCAACAGTTTAGAACAATGAGATTTGTTTGTGATCTGGTTGGGTTCATGGTTGATTTTGCTAAACGTTTTCAACTGGCCGCTGGAGTTAGAGATGACTGTAGTATCTGGCGGAGAACTGGAATCGGATTCAGAACTGACACAAGGATCTATTATCCTCACTTCTACTCCACTTCCTGTTTCACTGTCGCTTCCGCTCACTTCCGAGTTGCCTAAAAGTTGATATTTGGAATCACCTAACATTAAACACCTATACTTTCCAAACTTTTTATGACACAAGGAAGGTATCGCCATATCGGAAGATTTATTTGTGGAGTTGGAATCGGCTTCACCGGGAATATCCTGACTGATGGAGCCATTCTCGCTGTCTTGAGAGTTATTATCTAGTGACACTGTAACCTCAGCCGGTGCTGTGGACACTCTGGTAGATTGTCTAGTACTTCGAGTAGACACTGTCCTCTCCACAGACACTTTCTTTTTGCGCCCCATTTTTGTGTTTCACTTTCGAGGATCACTCCTGAAAACGAATATACAATCAATAAAAAAAATACTTTTTTAAATGGCAGACAATCATTGATATGATATAACATTAATATAACAAAAAAATCATTTAAAAAATTGGTGTTCTCTTGTTTGAAAAGTGACGAGCCTGTCATTTTTATCTACTGTACCGGTTATTGAATTACTTATAAATTGAATATTATTAAATCTGAACTACAAAGACACAAAATATTCAATAAAATTGAGATATATGAGCTTCCCTCCAGAAATTCAGATATTATTTAAAAATTCTAACCATTGCTCAACTTGTCAGTTGTCATGCGATTAAAATTACATACTTAAACCGAGCACCTATTTGTTATTTTAAAGTAAATATAAAAACAATTATAAAGGAAATAAATTGTGAAACGGATTTTTTTTTAATTTACAAATGAAATTGTTAAAAAATAAAATAATTACCTCACACAGCTCCTAAAAGGTGGAAAACCGCGATAAAACCGCATATGTAATAATGAATATTTCCGCTAAATATTCTTCCGAGACATAAAAAATAATTCACATGAGACATTATTCGTATAAAAATATTCAATTTAACATTTATCAATTCAATGTTTAGTGTCAAATTAATAATTTCTAGACAATTTACAAGGCAAACTACCGCAACACACACGATTGGCCATTTTGTTTATATCACTAACATCTTTACCGACCGTACTTTTTAAACAACAAATTAGTTTCGAAATGATTTGATAGATGTAGTCCGTAATAGCGGGAAACGGATTATTTTGAATTTACACTATTTTCTTTTCAAAGAAAATTTTAATATATTATCTTTTAATTCTATTATTTAGACAATAAACTGAATTAAAATTATTTTACTAGCCTTTATCATGTAAGCAAATAAATGTACATAATGCTGACAGCTTTCAATTGCAGTTATCAATATAATTGTTTCGATAATATTAATTCACTATTATGCCATTTATAAAAAATAAAAACTAACTATTATTCTTATTACTATCATTATAATAATGCTAATATACTTACCTTACTAACCAAAAAAGTAAATTAAAAAACCTATCAATTGGATCTAGTGTCTCTAGACGACCAAATACGAGAGATATTTCGTTTTTTGGTGAACAAGAATACTGGGTGTCCCAGAAGTGCTATCTTCTATCCCCTTTTTCAGCGAACAAGAATACTGAGTGTCCCAGAAATACAATCTTCTATCCCCCTTTTCGGTGAACAAGAATACTGGGTGGTCAAGAAGTGCTATCTTTTATCCCCCTTTTCGGTAAACAAGAATACTGGGTGTCTCAGAAGTGCAATATATCCCCCTTTTCGTTTGGTCTGTCACTTCTGGGCCATCTGAAAATCAATTTTTATTTTTTGTTACCATTTTATTTTGTAACCAATCTTTAATATAGATTGGTACGATTCTATGCGGGCGTCCTGAGTTTGATCCCTAGCAGAGAAGAAATTGATTAAAATAGCAGAGAAGGGCTGGAAACACTGGTTAGTTGGAAGACATTGCCATATATGGCAAAATTTGCACTTGCCCTGGATGCAAAGAATTATATTATTATTATAACGCTTATCGATAGCCAATAATTTTTAATAATATTATAACAATAGCATGTCGCGCATTGAATCCATTGCATGACTTACGGTACCCATTATACTTACTTTTTATTTATTATTTTAAAAAGGTTCTAGTTTTTGATGATTAAATTATTATAATCCACAGTAATGAATACTTACTCGAGTGTATATTTATTTTTTATTTAAAATTATCAACTGTTTTACTGAAGGGAAAATAATGAATAAAAAACACTTTAAAAGTAATATCAGTTTATTTTGATTATAAGTAATTTATATAGGTATAATAATATGATTGTCCTACTTTTAAATTAATTATACCTATTTATGTAATATGTTTATAGTATCAGAATAAAAAAAATTACCAAGAAAATGTCTATAGTAAAATAAAATATAATATATCATTCATTATTTTTTTTTTACTAAAATATTGTTTGAGTTCTTACAAATCGGTTATTTAAAAAAAACTTAATCATTAGTACATATAATAATTATGTATGGAAAAGTATAAGTAGTAGATACATGGTAGATGTCATACAAAATGAAATAGGTATTTCTTTCTAAATTTCTATACAATTCACATAAAATAAAATTCTATGAGTGGGTACCATAGATTTTCATTATGATATACTAGATGTCGTAGTTAGCAAATCTTGTATGAATCGATGTGATTTTTGACGTTTTTATTGGCTGACCACATCTTTTTTTTTATAGAGAATAACGACTTATGTGAATTGTTTTTGGATTTATTTGTCGAAAAAAAAAACACTTTGTTTATACTTAAATATTTAGAGAACAGTTATCTAGGATGTGTTGAAATGTAAGGAAAACTGCATTATGTTGCCAACCAAAACGTCAAACGCGCGATTTTCCACTTTTTGCACGGAGTACTACATACTACATCTAGTATATTATATGAAAATCTATGGTACGTATCTAGGTCCATAGAATCTATCTAGGTCCATAGACATTAAATATATATATGTACCTAGACGGCGTACCTGATAATTAAAGTGAGTTTAAAATTTTCGCGCGCTTGATTTCTTGGTTGGAAATAAATTGTAGTTTTTCATACATTTTTCCATAACTTTTCCGTTTTTTTCGATAATATTTCGAATTGGTGATTTTTATTTAGTAAAAGTGGACATATTTATCAAATAAAGGATAATATTTATTGTTTTCATTAATTTGGTTTTTTTGTGTTAATTTATAAATTATATCACTTTTTGTAAAATGTGTAAAGTTTCTTTTTTGTGTGAAAGCAAACTTTGAAACTTATACAGTGTTATTTATAAAAATAAATTTGGTTCAATTGAACCCGGTTCAAAGTCTTATTCTGAAATTCAAATATTCTCATACAAGAATTATTTATTCTTGTATGAGAATTTTTGAATTTCAGAATAAAACTTTGAACCGGGTTCAATTGAACCAAATTTATTTTTATAAATAACACTGTTAAAGTTTAATAAATAAAGTTATATACGATATTTTTTACTAGCGATATTTTAGATTATTTACGTTCGATATTCACAGTAATAGTTTAATAATAGTAATAGTAATAGTTAACGCACGCCATAGTTATCCTTACTAACGCGTAACTTCATAGTGCATTGGGCGGTTTTAATATATTATCATGTTTTCAGTCTCTAATTTTACCGTTATATGTCCTCTTAATCCTTTGTCTGATTTTTGCGTAGCTACTCGATGTATTTTTGTAATATTACGCTACTTATACTATTATAAAGTTAATAAAGACAATATAATAAGTGCTACGAAGTGTATATTAAATCTATCGAATCCAACTTACCAACAAACCCTAAATTCTAAATGCTTCTGGAACTTCATTAAAACTCGTCGCACGAACAACAATATACCTAATTCAATGAGCATCAACTCAGATACTTTTCATGGCGGTGAGGATATATGTCGCGCTTTCCTAACACATTTTTCATCTTCGTATGATCGCGATTCTTCCAATCCCATGCTAACAGACCAATTCAACTCTCAACTCGCAGACTCGCCAAGATCAATCAGTAAATGTAATATAACCAATGACGTTGTTCTTAAATATCTAAAAAACGTTGATGTCAACAAAGGAGCAGGCAGTGATATGGTACACCCCTTATACATAAAGAATTGTGCTCATAACCTCTCCACTCCTCTATCAGTACTTTTTAATCGCTCTCTTTCTGAAGGTCACTTTCCGAGCAAGTGGAAGGAAGCATTTATAACTCCCATTCACAAATCTGGTTCCAAATCTGACATAAACGAGTGGGTTGTGGCCAACACTAAACTCTCCACACCACAAATATTGACAATGAAATATTTTATTCATTCTAAATTTTACTACCAGGAATATAAATTTTCTAACGATAGTATATTTTCATGTTAAGATAGACAAACTATTAATGCAGTATGGTGAAGAATTCTAATGTTGTATGAAATATTTTAATAAAAGCAGATAAATTTTGTTTTAAAGGACGTTAGAGCATTTTGACAATTTTGACACGTGATATCATATGAAGAAATTTTTGTTATTTATAGAAAGCTAATCAGTTCGATGTTCAAGCTCTTTACATTATAACATGAAATCAAATTACTGAACTTTTCCATACATAAGAAATTTATCTTATTATATACATTTTTATTCATACTAAATTTTACTACCAGGAAAATAAATTTTCTATCGATAGTATATTTTTATGTTAAGATAGACAAACTATTATTGCAGTATGGTGTAGAATGCTTATGTTGTATGAAATATTTTAATAAAAGCAGATAAATTTTGTTTTAAAGGACGCGAAAGCATTTTCAAAATTTTGACACGTGATATCATATGAAGAAATTTTTTGTTATTTATGGAAAGCTAATCAGATCTATGTTCAAACTCTTTACATTATAACATGAAATCAAATAACTGAACTTTTCCATACATAGAAATTTATCTAATTACATTTTTATTCATACTAAATGTTACTACCAGGAATATAAATTTTCTTCCGATAGTATATTTTTATATTAAGATAAACAAACTATTAATGCAGTATAGTGAAGAATGCTTATGTTGTATGAAATATTTCAAAAAAAGCAGATAAATTTTGTTTTAAAGAACGCAAGAGCATTTTCCAAATTTTGACAGGTGATATCATATGAAGAAATTTTTGTTATTTATGGAAAGCTAATCAGTTCGATGTTCAAGCTCTTTACATTATAACATGAAATCAAATTACTGAACTTTTCCATACATAAGAAATTTATCTTATTATATACATTTTTATCCATACTAAATTTTACTACCAGGAAAATAAATTTTCTAACGATAGTATATTTTCATGTTAAGATAGACAAACTATTAATGCAGTATGGTGAAGAATTCTAATGTTGTATGAAATATTTTAATAAAAGCAGATAAATTTTGTTTTAAAGGACGTTAGAGCATTTTGACAATTTTGACACGTGATATCATATGAAGAAATTTTTTGTTATTTATGGAAAGCTAATCAGTTCTATGTTCAAACTCTTTACATTATAACATGAAATCAAATAACTGAACTTTTCCATACATAGAAATTTATCTAATTACATTTTTATTCATACTAAATGTTACTATCAGGAATATAAATTTTCTTCCGATAGTATATTTTTATGTTAAGATAGACAAACTATTAATGCAGTATAGTGAAGAATGCTTATGTTGTATGAAATATTTTAAAAAAAGCAGATAAATTTTGTTTTAAAGAACGCAAGAGCATTTTCCAAATTTTGACAGGTGATATCATATGAAGAATATTTTTGTTATTTATGGAAAGCTTATCAGTTCTATGTTCAAGCTCTTTACATTATAACATGAAATCAAATTACTGAACTTTTCCATACATAGAAATTTATCTAATTACATTTTTATTCATACTAAATGTTACTACCAGGAATATAAATTTTCTTCCGATAGTATATTTTTATGTTAAGATAAACAAACTATTAATGCAGTATAGTGAAGACTGCTTATGTTGTATGAAATATTTTAAAAAAGCAGATAAATTTTGATATAAAGAACGCGAGAGCATTTTCAAAATTTTGACACGTGATATCATATGAAGATTTTTTTTGTTATTTATGGAAAGCTAATCAGTTCTTTGTTCAAGCTCTTTACATTATAACATGAAATCAAATTACTGAACGTTTCCATACATAGAAATTTATCTAATTACATTTTTATTCATACTAAATGTTACTATCAGGAATATAAATTTTCTTCCGATAGTATATTTTTATGTTAAGATAGACAAACTATTAATGCAGTATAGTGAAGACTGCTTATGTTGTATAAAATATTTTAAAAAAAGCAGATAAATTTTGTTCTAAAGAACGCGAGAGCATTTTCCAAATTTTGACAGGTGATATCATATGAAGAATATTTTTGTTATTTATGGAAAGCTAATCAGTTCTATGTTCAAGCTCTTTACATTATAACATGAAATCAAATAACTGAACTTTTCCATACATAGAAATTTATCTAATTACATTTTTATTCATACTAAATGTTACTATCAGGAATATAAATTTTCTTCCGATAGTATATTTTTATGTTAAGATAGACAAACTATTAATGCAGTATAGTGAAGAATACTTATGTTGTATGAAATATTTTAAAAAAAGCAGATAAATTTTGTTTTAAAGAAGGCGAGAGCATTTTCAAAATTTTGACACGTGATATCATATGAAGATTTTTTTTGTTATTTATGGAAAGCTAATCAGTTCTATGTTCAAGCTCTTTACATTATAACATGAAATCAAATTACTGAACGTTTCCATACATAGAAATTTATCTAATTACATTTTTATTCATACTAAATGTTACTATCAGGAATATAAATTTTCTTCCGATAGTATATTTTTATGTTAAGATAGACAAACTATTAATGCAGTATAGTGAAAAATGCTTATGTTGTATGAAATATTTTAAAAAAAGCAGATAAATTTTGTTTTAAAGAACGCAAGAGCATTTTCCAAATTTTGACAGGTGATATCATATGAAGAATATTTTTTTTATTTATGGAAAGCTTATCAGTTCTGTGTTCAAGCTCTTTACATTATAACATGAAATCAAATTACTGAACTTTTCCATACATAGAAATTTATCTAATTACATTTTTATTCATACTAAATGTTACTATCAGGAATATAAATTTTCTTCCGATAGTATATTTTTATGTTAAGATAGACAAACTATTAATGCAGTATAGGGAAGAATGCTTATGTTGTATGAAATATTTAAAAAAAAAGCAGATTAATTTTGTTCTAAAGAACGCGAGAGCATTTTCCAAATTTTGACAGGTGATATCATATGAAGAATATTTTTGTTATTAATGGAAAGCTAATCAGTTCTATGTTCAAGCTCTTTACATTATAACATGAAATCAAATTACTGAACGTTTCCATACATAGAAATTTATCTAATTACATTTTTATTCATACTAAATGTTACTATCAGGAATATAAATTTTCTTCCGATAGTATATTTTTATGTTAAGATAAACAAACTATTAATGCAGTATAGTGAAGAATGCTTATGTTGTATGAAATATTTTTAAAAAAGCAGATAAATTTTGTTTTAAAGAACGCGAGAGCATTTTCAAAATTTTGACACGTGATATTATATGAAGAATTTTTTTGTTATTTATGGAAAGCTAATCAGTTCTTTGTTCAAGCTCTTTACATTATAACATGAAATCAAATTACTGAACGTTTCCATACATAGAAATTTATCTAATTACATTTTTATTCATACTAAATGTTACTATCAGGAATATAAATTTTCTTCCGATAGTATATTTTTATGTTAAGATAGACAAACTATTAATGCAGTATAGTGAAGACTGCTTATGTTGTATGAAATATTTTAAAAAAAGCAGATAAATTTTGTTTCAAAGAGCGTTAGAGCATTTTGACAATGTTGACACGTGATATCATATGAAGAAATTTTATGATATCTATGAAAAGCTAATCAGTTCTAAGTTCAAGCTATTAATATTCTTATATCAATATGAAATCAATGAACTGAACATTGCCAAATATAAATAAATTCTCTTGTTACATATAAGTTTCATACAAATATCCATTAAATAAAATATAATTTTTGAAACCGTTGAATATTTTTCTTTTAACATTGACCAACTTTGAATACAATTTTATGAAGATTCTGGGTGTTGTATAAATAGTTGAAACCAAATTAAAATATCTCTAATTTCCAGGTCGTGAGAGCATTTTTTCAGTTTTAATAGATGAAGTCATAAAGAAACATTGAGAAAAAATGAACCGTTGTCTATGGAAAACTAATCAGCTCTAAGTTTATGGACTTAACACATGTGATATCAATATGAAGTCAATCGGACTTATAGTTTGGGCTGCAGAGAGGACACAAAAAAAAAACAACGTAAATGATGAATTCATAGAGAAGAAATCAAAAGTTGTCTATGGAAAACTAATCAGCTCTAGGTCTTTGCACTTTACACATATGATGTTAATATGAAGTCGATCAGACTTATAGTTTGGGCTGTAGAGAGGACACAAAAAAGATAAATGCTACGGCGTACGGCGTACGGCGTACAGCGTATACGCCATACACACAAACACATCTCGACGAAACTCATAGTGTGCATTCTCTACATGATACCCATTGAGAAATTGATGTAAAAAAAATACGCTTAAATTTTGCGAAATCATGACTCTCCCCTATTCCATAGTGTGGAGAGTAAAAACTATAGGCCCATATAAATTCTTTCCGTTCTCAGTAAAATTTTCGAGCGAATAATATACGACCAAATTTATTATCAAATCAAGCCCCTGCTAAGCGAAAACCAACATGGTTTCTTACGCAATAGATCTGTAACATCCAATCTAATTTCCTTCACTCATCGAATACTCACTAACACACACAACAGACAACAAACCAAAATTCCACGTAACGTAACTTACGTAAAATTCCATACAAAAACCAAATACCTAAATGCAATCAACTTCTTAGCCTATGGAAGTTGTTATGACAATATAAAGACAAAAATAAGTACTTTTTTTATCTCGTGGCAATATTATTTTAATGGCAACGTTGAAGTTAGAAAATGATCCACGAATTAGAGATGGTCAAATATTATTTTTAAATTGAATATTTTTCAATTTATAATTACGATAATTGAACAAAAGCATTTTATAATAAAATTTTATTTTCTGCAAAAATGTCATATATATTTTACTTTGGTTATGAAAAAATAAGGATCACTCATTAAAAAAAAAAAAAATAAGTGTTATTATTTGTAGTGCTTATATATATGGTTGGATAATTTATATAGCGCCGTTTTCGTGAAAACTCACCTCAAGGGCTTAATTTTTATTAATATCATTATTAAATCGACCAGCGCCGTAAAAAAATATTAGAAAAATATTTACAAAGATCATTGCAAAATTGGAGATTCTCCCTAAAAATAATGAAACCTTGTGCTTCGTGGAGGAGTTCAGGAGTTTAAATAATTTACAGGAAAGGGATTGAATTAAAAAATGCTTAATTCATAAATAGTTTATTTAGTTTCAGTGCCGGCAATCCGACGTTTATTGTTCAAAAACAAAAACATTATAACAATAAAATTATTCGTTCCCCGTCTCACTAGGAAAACCTGTTCTGAGACGGGTCACTACAAGATTTGACTATAGTATATATATTTATATATATAACTGTAGTTTTTTTAAACATCTTTTTTTCAAAAATTATTAGTTTGTTTTAATAACTATATGAAAAATATAAATTTTTCTTGGGGAGTCCTGAATAGGAACATCATTTTCAGAAATATGAACTGGATTTGATGACGAAAAACTAGGCACCGAAGGTTCACTAAAGATGGGCAAAGTTGTTTGAAAAAAAAGAGATAGTGTTTAACATAACGTCCACAAAAATATTTTTATTTACGCATCTAAAAATAATATTTAAACAAGTAATATTGGTAAGGATTTCTAGTATAATGTAGGTAAGTATAATATATAAAATTTACAATAAAAGTACAAAATATAATAAATAATTAATATAAATAAACACAAAATATATGAGATATAATATAGTACTATCAACGTACTTCAGGACAAACAGTATTTAATTGGGAGAAAATTGAAGGAACAGCATTTGGTTTTATTCTTCTTCGATAACCACTACAGTCAATTCCATCATCTCTGAAATGCTTCGAACAAAGGACACAGCCTGAAGATGGTTGCCCATTTGGTCCACGATTGACGGCGGCAATCCATAAAGCTCGTAAAGCGGGATTTTTTGAAAATCTGTAAAAAAATATGTCTATTTATATCACAAAAGAAATATGATATAAATAAATGAAATAGTATATACAGTATTCTGTATGTTTGTTAAATTAATAAATTGCATATAAATATTGTATTTAAATCATATAAAATCGCGTTTCATAAGAAATATAAATAAATAACGCCAGGAACTAATAGATACCGCAAGTTGACTGAATTTATAAAAAACTATTAAAAGATATGGTAAAAATAAATATAGATTGGAAATGTTATGCACATCACTACGGCCTTCAAAAAAAATATGGCGGAATCTAGTGACATATGATGTGATTTTTGTGCTCTATCTTCTTAAATCATAAATAAAATATTTGGGGATTATATAAAACGTTATAAATATGAGACATAAGATTGAAAAGCATTAACAGTGAATGGAAATTATATTTTTTTCTCAAATTGTGTCAAATACAACATTATTATAAAAAGTAATGGCTGCCGCGACCATTTACAAAACCAAACAAATAAAACCATTTTACTATTTTATTAAACTATCACAAACAATTATTCTGTTCGTAATATTAAATCATTAAGAATGATTCATGTAAACAAATAATAACTACGCAACTTATAATAATAGGTATATTACGTTTTAATTTTTTAGGTTAGTTTCGATACTTACTTGTGAAAAGATATTCCACCTCTACTCCTACATTTTGCCACACAACAATGCCTGTTCGACATTTTAATTTCGATAAATCAAAAATTAGTATATTTTTGGATCAAAAATATATATATATATATATATATATATATATATATATATATATATATATATATATATATATATATATATATATATATATATATATATATATATATATATATATATATATATATATATATATATATATATATATATATATATATATATATATATATATATATATATATATATATATATATATATATATATATATATATATATATATATATATATATATATATATATATATATATATATATGAAATTATTATTATCTTTGGGGTTATCCCGCGTCAAAATCAGATCCTTGGAAGGATCTTTCGTCAACCGACGTTTCGCCTGGATCACACCAGGCATCTTCAGGGCCTTGTTGATAGATTCTCGCTTCGTGTGTCAGACTTGGTGCTAGGTTCTCGGCTCGAACGGACGTGCTTGCACTGACACACGAAGCGAGAATCTATCAACAAGGCCCTGAAGATGCCTGGTGTGATCCAGGCGAAACGTCGGTTGACGAAAGATCCTTCCAAGGATCTGATTTTGACGCGGGATAACCCCAAAGATAATAATAATTTCATATTTTCAAATACCCGTGAAAACCTTTCTAGTAACATATATATATATATATATATATATATATATATATATATATATATATATATATATATATATATATATATATATATATATATATATATATATATATATATATATATATATATATATATATATATATATATATATATATATATATATATATATATATATATATATATATATATATATATATATATATATATATATATATATATATATATATATATATATATATATATATATATATATATATATATATATATATATATATATATATATATATATATATATATATATATATATATATATATATATATATATATATATATATATATATATATATATATATATATATATATATATCTTTGACATCGGTAACTGCTTATTACACACACAATACGAATTATTCGCAGACGATATGAAAATATATTCTATAATCAGGAATCACAACGACTGCCTCAATATGCAAGCTGATCTTGACAGACTTACGGACTACTGCCTGACAAACAAATTGACTATTAATGCAGACAAATGTTACAAACTAACCTTTACCCGCAAACAATCACCCATAACTTTTTCCTATAACATTAATAAAGTTTCCATAACACCTTGCGACACTGTAAGAGACCTCGGTATAATCATGGATGGGAGCCTTACATTCAGCAACCATATAGATAAAATGATAGACAATGCTTATAGAACTCTTGGATTCATATTCAGAACCTGCAAATCTTTCAAGAACATAAATACATTAAAATCTATATATTATACCATGGTTCGACCAATACTCGAATACGCATCCCCAATCTGGTCCCCAAGATACACAACATACAAACAACGCATTGAAAGAATACAAAGATTGTTCATTAAATACTTAAACCGTAAAGCATACCTCGAGTTCCCCAGCTACGACTGCGCGAGAACCTACTATAAAATCGACAGTCTCGAGAATAGACGCACAGTAAATGATATGATGCTTCTGTACAACATTATAAATAATAATATCGACTGCCCCTCAATACTCAATACCATTTCATTTAATATTCCTACTCGCAGAACTAGACATACACATTTATTCCACCTTCCGATTCACCGCACCAATTACGCACAAAACATGACTATTCATAGAATGTGCGATACATACAATAACAGATTTCAAGAGTTTGACATCTTCCACCTCAGCTCCACAACATTCAAATACTCTATACAAAAGAAGATCAATAACCACTTATTATAGGAAACCTTGACGGCATTTATTCTCTTTTTTCTTTTTTCCTTTTAGTTCAATATTATGTTTTAAATCATTGTTAACTTGAAATGTTGCTCTTACCTACATACCAACCTATGATCATATTTTATTTTTTTATTTTGTGCAAACTTGTATTATTTTATGTCAATCATAACGACAAAATGTAATAGGCCTTAATACTTGATGTTACTATTGTATTGTACTATGTCTTAACGCTGTTTTTTGTCCAACTTTAACATAAATAAATAAATAAATATTGGTAAGGCTAAATTAAAATATAACAAACCGTAATTGAGATTATTGAATACAAAATCACTGAAATTCTTAATGACCCTAGGCATTACTAAAATGTTAATATATCAATAATTACACTGTAAACCGCCCATTATTTTAGCCTAATATTTTTGAAAACTTCCTAGATAACTGTTTTTTATAACTTTGATGTACAAACTAGTTTTTTTCGACAAAATAATCCGAAAAATATTCATATAAGTCGTTATTCTCTATACAAAAACAATGATTTCTGCCAACCAAACGTCAAAAATCCCCCGGAAAAATGACTCACTTCAATTCATACAAAATTTGCTAACTACGACATAATATATATATATATATATATATATATATATATATATATATATATATATATATATATATATATATATATATATATATATATATATATATATATATATATATATATATATATATATATATATATATATATATATATATATATATATATATATATATATATATATATATATATATATATATATATATATATATATATATATATGTATATTATATGAAAACCTACGTCTAGGTCCATAGAATCTCACGTAGGTTATATGTATTCTCTTTGAATCTCACCAAAAGATGACCAAAAGGTGATCATCTATAATCTAAAAAATGATAAATTTCGAATTTTACTTTTAACAATGGTTAGTAATGAGCAAAAAAAGTATGTCTTGCAGTTTTGGTCGCTGTAAGACCAAAATCAAGATCTACAGTGCTACTCTGTATTTACTAAGTTGATTAAAGTAAGATTAAGAACAGCTTCAGACTCGAGCAATCTTTGAGGTTAAATCAATTGAATAAAAACATATTTATACAACAATTAATGACAATTTCATACTAAACGTTGATATTAACATTTTTTTATGTTTAAATGTAAAGATTGATTAAAATTATATTATGATTGAGTACTTGGGGGCAAGTCTGGTACAACCGGCGAAATCAAAACTATAACCCATATCATGGATATAATTATTATAATATGGAGATCTATGACATCTAAAAATATTATAGAACTCCATATCATAATTATATCCATGACATGGGTAATCGTGAGGGTTTTGATTTCGTCGGTTGGACCCAGACTTGCCCCCCTGATTTGTACATTTTTAAGATAAAGACAAGATTAGAACGCATTAAGAACGTGTCATGAGTAGCCCCCCCAGGCTTTACACAACCAATAGTCTTTCAAGGCTGTGGCCAACGCTATACTTATACTTTATACTATTGCAGTGTTCGATTTAATTGAATATTCCCAATATTAAAATTAATTAGAAGATATATGAGCTAGCGAGTATGACAATCCTCATCATTCTTCTTTTTCCTTGGTCTCACCATCATCATGACTGAGGACGATGGCACCACTCGACGAATGATTTGCTTCCATGTAGATCGAAGGATTAGGCAGGTCGAAGAACTTCGATGATTGAAGATCCTATTGCGGACTTATGTCACTCCATTGAGTCGATGAGTGATACTGGATTTTCAAAACTCTATGCTTCCCATTACTGGGGGTCTTCTGGCAATTATGTCCAAAATATCGAAGGATGCGCTGTAGCAGGTAGATAGCAGAAGATATTTTATCTGTAGAAAATGCCTACTCATAGTTAGCACTTATCGGATCTTTCGTCTTATCCAACGATTTCGTCAGCTATTAAAATATTATAGTTGCTAAAATTTGTATCACCACCATTTTACATGATCTGATTTTGATCAAACCATTTTGGTAGTGGTCCAGAATCGTTGCACTTGGTTCTTCTTCTTCCACCAGCTGTGCTTATAGGACGCTGCTGTCTCCAAAATTCTTGTCTTTTATTAAGAAATTGTACAGCTTCCTCTGCGTGCACGGCAATATTGTTCGTCTTTCTGTCTCCGACATTTAGGTCAGGATGCTTCAGCAGTTTTTCCAGGTACTCTTTATCGACACACAGCTGACCCAATAGTTGCCGGGACATCTTCTTCTCAATGTCTGAGGTTTTCTTGTTGTTGGTCTTCTTCGTCGGTGTTATGGATTTTCTCATTCCCTTTTCACTTTCCACGGGAGTACTCATCAAAGATTCTTCTATGTCTTTCAAATCCACCAACGGTTTTGAAGACCCTATTATATTTTCTATGGCTTCCTGCGCCTTTTGCACTCCAAGCCTGAAGCCTTCGAGTTCCGGTCGAATTTTCAAACCTCTATGGTAAAACATGAGACTCAGTTCGAAGTCTCCCAAAAAATATAGTGCCTCCGCCTTTTGGTAGATGGCCTTGATGTAGTTTTTGTCCCTTTGAAGAGCAGTCTCAGCGTCTTCGAGAGCAAATTTGGGTTCTCCCAGAAGCAGATAACATTTGCTCCTGGCCACCAGGGCAGTCTTATTTTCGGGGTTGAGTTCAAGTGCCTGAAACAAGGAAATTTGAAATATTAGATTTGATGAGATTGCAAATACTGAGCTGTTAACTACCAACATTTATTTGATTGTTCAAATTGGTGTTGTTGTAAAAACAGTAAATTATTGAATAATATTGTGTATGATGTGATGTGTATTTATATCATTCACATATACATCTACACACACATTAAACACCCATATATTCACATAATTCCAATCAATATAAAACTAAGTTACGAAATAATGTTCGCGTTATATTATTCTATAGTAAAATTGGATTACATGAAGCTATAATACTATGTATTATATTTTTCCCCATAATCTCTTTCAAAACTATTTGCTTTAACGCTATACCTATTGTCTAAATACAGGCGTACATATCGAATTTATTAATTTGTTGCCAATTATTATTTGGCAGATATAATTATCATATTTGATTTTAGGCTACTTATTTATGTTAATTCGAAACCATGATCAATGTTGTCTTGTTAATACGAGACTATTATGATCATTTTTGCCTTGTAAATACGATACCATTATCAAAGTTGCCTGTAAATACGAAACAGTCATGATAAATATTTCCTTGTTAAGAGACGATTACAATCAACGTTGCCTTGCAAATACGAAACCATGATCAATGTTGTCTTGTAAAATACGACTCCATAACCGATACTACCTTGTGAATACAAAGACAATACCAAAATTGTCTTGTCAATACAAGAGAATGATCATTAGAGCCTCGTAAATTTATAATCGTGGTCTAAATGCCTCGTGAACTCCAAAATGACACCATCACTGACATACTAATACTATTTTGTGAACGTGTAAATAAAATAAGTTTTGCTTTGTGAATACAATAAAAAACAATTTTGATTAATGAATAGGTACTAAAAGTATATACTGGATTGTGAATATGTGATGATTTTTAAAACCGTTTTGTAAATATTTATTTATTTTATTTATTACTAGCTTTTATGTCCCGCCGTTGGCCAAGAATGTAAATTAGTGAAGGAATAAGCAATCGTTTATTTAATATTGTCACAAAAAATATTTGCTAATTCGTAGTATGAAAAGTAGTTTGAAATTTAATTGAGTTTAAGCGATGTATAATGTTCAAGTGATGGCCACAACCCATTTGTTTTTATATATAAGTAGGTACATACAATTTCTGCACGCATGGACTATGGTAAATGGTTTTAAATATGACTGATTATAAAGAGACAACGTTGTAAAGAGTTTGGATTTGGCCACAACCCCTATTTTTATATATTGTCATCGAACGCAAATGTGTTTTAAATATTTAGTAATTTTGGATGATGGGAAATGGCTTAAAAATTAAATAAACAAAAGTACTGAAAAGATTCTAGTGTTGGTCACATCCCATTCGTTTTTATATTTTTCGTCAAGTGTGCATACCTATAGATTATTATATTTTTGCACAATAAAACTGATCTACATTACAGAAGAAGACTTAAATAGTTTTTAATTTGAATATAAACGTTGTGAAGAGTCCAGTAATGGCCACAACCCCGATTTTTTATTATATTGTCATCAAAATCAAATATGTAGTTATTGAAAATTAAGCAATATATGATGATATAATAAATGGTGTAAATTTCGATTGAAAAAAAGTATTGAGAAGATTCTAGTGATGGTCACATCCCATTCGTTTTATGTATTTTCGTCAAGTGTGCATGTTGTTTATAATATTTCTATACAATAGACTATAAGACTTAAAACTAACCCAAAAGACTAAATGAAAAAAAAGAATAAGTATAAGACTATAACAAATAGTTTGTAATAAAAACTGACCCAATGGTCTACATAAAAGATGCAATAGAAGAATTACACAATAGTAAATGTATTATATAAAAAAACTGACCAAATGGTCTTCATAAAAGAAGAAGAAGATGAATTGAAATATAGGAAATATTTTATATAAAATTCACCCAACGTCTACATTAAATAAGAAAACGAAGAATTAGACTAAAGGAAAAAGTTTGTATAAAAACTAACCAAAAGATCTACAAAAAATAAGAAAAAGAAGAATTAGACTATAGAAAGTAGTTAATATAAAAACAGACCCAAAGGTCTACATATTAGAAGAATAATTATACGTCAGAAAATAGATTGTATAAAAACTAACGCAAAGGTCAACATAAAAGAAGACGAAGACGAATTAGACTAAAGGAAAAGTTTGCATGAAAACTCTCCCTTGGTCTACATAAAAGAGGAAAAATTAGACTATAGGAAGTTAGTTTATACAAAATTCAACAAAGGTCTACATAAAATTAGAAAAAGAAGAAATACGTTAAAAGAAATAGTTGGTATCAAAACTGGCCCAGAGGTCTACATAAAATAAGAAGAAGAAGAATTAGATTATAGGAATAAGTTTGTATACAAACTCACCCAAAGGGCTACATAAAAGAAGAGGAAGAAGATGAATTAGACTATAGGAAATAGTTTGTATAAAAACTCACCCAAGGTCTACATAAATTAAGAAAAAGAAAAATTAGACTATAGGAAATAGTTTATTTATGAACTGTCCCAAATGACTTCACAAAAGAAGAGGAAGAAGAATTAAACTCCAAGAAATAGTTTGTATAAAAAATCACCCAAAGGTCTACTTAAATAAAAGAAGAATTTCACTATAGGAAATAGTTTGTAGATTGAATGACATGTGTATTGTAGTTAACCTAAGATAGTTTAATAATTTTCCTATACGAAATTAGTATATTGTTGGTTTTTAAGTAGTATTAGGTATGTAGGTACCTACCTACAATGATGTTCTAAATTAATTCGAATTCGATTTATAACAAATTTTATTTGAATATTAGAATGTGTCCGTTACCATAGTAACCATAGAACATGTAAAAAATATCAATTGGTTTGTAGACATTTTTTGAATAATATGTAGGTACCTACATTGGTTTGTTCGATGCCATAAAAATGAAAATTGTCCGAAATATCAAATATTACATACAAATTATGCAATTTTATTATGCCTATGTCTTTACTAATAATTAACAGACTTTTACAATATACGTCTTAAAACTTGCTGTAATGTCTTGTGTTTCATTTTATTATTTCATAATTACATTTAATTCAAAGGTTTATTATTTTCAAGAACATATTCATTCGGTAGGAAAATGAAATATTGTATGAAAAGATATTAAAATGGCGGCGTTCATGTACAAAACGCTTACTTTAAAAATAAGTTAAACATTATAATTATACAAAATATTCACCATGTTTTTCACTCAAACGCTAAGTTATACTTGAAAATATATTTTTTTCGTGTAAATACGTACTTCTAACTTTTAAACTTACAGATATTTGCGTGCAAAATGTACACTTTTTTGACAGATATGACTTGGAAAATTTTGTATGAAAAAAATAATTATTGAAATATTTTTAAAATTCAGCATTTTTATCGCATTATTTTTAGCGTGACACTGCATCAGGTATACTGGTACATGTTCGCACATAAATTAGATTTTTAGATGATCTTGGTTTTTCAGAAGGCGTGAGACAAACACACACACACACACACACACACACACACACACAGACACTAACATTTTGATTGCTTTATTACTTTAGATTAAAAATAACAAAGAAAAATACACAATACAACAATATATACAATTTTTAAAAAGATACATTATAATTTTGTTTTTTTTTATGACTCAACTTCAAAAAGAGTTTTCTCGTGCTTTGAAGTGAGTCACATTTCACAAATCTACAAACTATCTAATCTATTTATATACATACATCTTAATCTAGGCACTAATCTATTTACAATAACATACATATTTAGATACAAACATACATAATATTATATATAAAGAGAGAAAAAAAAATACAAAATTGGTCTGTAGAATAAATAAAAATACACAAATTGAAAATAAACAACACACAATGAATACACAAGAAAAATGTTACTTCAAAAAGTCTTTCAGCAATACCAAGAAACCACCAAAATTATTTTGCGCCACTATTCTCATATCCACTGGTAAATCATTAAACCACTTCACCCCATAATATGAATAATGATTTTGGCCAAAAGATGTATTTTTCTTTGGGATCTTTATCATTCCACTTGTGCGAGGACCAATTCTTAGATTGTCTATAGGGTGAATTTGGTTAGTGAAATATTCTTTACATATTTGTTTAATTGCATTTATTTTATATAACACATTTAATTTTTTAACTTTAAATTGAGAAAATAACTCTTCAGTGGGAAAATCGCTTGGCTTTACTAAAATAATTTTAATAATCTTTCTTTGTATGGTATATAATAATTTCAAGTGAGCAGGATACGACCCTCCCCATCCAATTATTCCATATTGCATCACAGACTGAGCCAATGCATAATATGTCATTCTAAGCATTTCAATATCCAGAAAATTTCTTATACGGTAAAAAACATAAAATATTTTAGGCAATCTTTCTCCTGTCTTACATATATGGTCCTTCCATTTCATTTCAGATTCAATTATGACACCCAAATATTTGACATTCTTGCTCACATTTAGTGTGGTACACTGAGGTTCTGAACAAGAACCAAATTCATCACAATCCTGTCGGTGGATTTTAATATTTAACGTATTTGGTATATTTTTGCCTTGAATTGCGAAAGGCACTACAGTAGTTTTTTGTGCATTTAATGTTAATATAATGTTAATATATGTAAATATACTGACAAATTTGTAAATATGGAGTCAAGACTGTTTTGTTTTAAGACCAAAACCTTTTTGCTCATCACTATATTACCAATAGGTACATTTTATTTGTATTGTCACATGTGGTAATAAAGTATATATTTTGTTAACATACCTATATGGTATATTTTATCTTTTGTTCGAACCAAATCGCATATAAGATCGCCACTATTTTGTCTTTTTTATTTCATTCCAATAAATAACCAATTTCGATATACGATATCGATATAGAATTTCACGTGACAAGAGAAAACTTATGTGCTATATGAAAATATTTTGTAATTTATGACATGGAGAATAATATATTCAGAAATGAAAAAGTATTGCCTTATGCTACTAAATTATACAATATTTTGACAACTGCGCAAGCACGAGAACAAGCTGCCACGTTTTGAAAATTCAAAGTGATTGATAGTAATAGTTTCATAAATCCAGTCGAAAATGTTTGTGAAAAATGAGTATCCAGAGAGAGCCAAACGGATACATTAGGTACGTTTGATTTTTTATGAACGATGGAGTCTAAAACGGCTATGAAAGACTATTCGACCCTAAGTTAATGTAAATACTTAATATACATACATTCATGATTTATTTTAGAATATTGATAATGCTTCTCTGGGCTGGAAACACTGGTTGGGTGGAAGGAATTACCATATGGCAATAAATTCGCTCCTTGCACAGATGAAAGAAATATTTTATTATTATTAATAAAAGTTCAAACTTTTCAATCGGTTAGGGATTGCAATCCGGCATCATTTTAAAGATCCGGCCGGATCCGACCGAATTGCTTACATATTGTTTCCTTTTTCATTTACAAAATCAACAATATAAAACGTAGTAGAGTGAAAGAGTACAATTTTTTTTATAAAAAATGTAGGTATATATTTTTTACACTGATATATAATTTTCGATAAACATCTTGAACGAGCTTCCGGTTGCATAGAGCGTAAATTTATGTCTTTTTGCTTCGCTAAAAGTTCAAGATGTTTGGCTACAACATTAACAACAATATTTTTTTGTCTAGTGCAACTTCTTAGACTGTAATTACTTAATACTAACTCAAATCAAAATTATCAACTACTGAGATCACAATAAATAGGCAATTTAGGAACGCCAAAGAGTCTCATTCTTATAATTTTAAGAGTCATTATGAATCTGTTTCATCAATGGCAAAATTAATATAATAAATACAAAAGAAATTAATGAAAAAAAGATCCTACGTTATGAAAAAGAGATCCAAAGAAACAAAAAATTTAGTGTTAATTGTGTCATCTGGCGATCGACTTCTTGCACAGAACAACAAATATATCCAAAGGCCGAAAAGGCACTATTTCCTTCTACATAGCGGTTTCATGTATATTTTTTTAGTTTACCGGATCCGATTATTGATCCATCCAGCAAGTTAGTGTCGGATCAGGAAGACGTCTAATGATTCTGGATCCGCCGGATAACTGGATTCGCCGGATAGCCGGATCCGGTTTTCTGAATTGCAATCCCTAATTGATTCATTCAACACTTAATATATGTTTTTCATTCATTAGAATAATAATAATTTTGATACTTTCTTGCACCCAATAAGTGGCGAGTTAGTTGCAGAGAATATTTTATTTTTTGCCAAATACTTTATTTCATGGCTTGGAAGCTAATCAAGGACACGGGCATTTTACGCCACTAATTAAGTAAAAATAAATATTTATCTGATCAAGAAAGAAAGTGGGAACTTCATCGATACAAGAAGATCGTCGGCCTTTGTGGCTCAGTTGGTTAGGTATCTGCCTGCAGATCCAAAGGTCCCGGGTTCGATTCCCGGTGGAGACACAGCTTTTAATTGTGTTTTCAGTGAGACGATTAATATAATAAATAAATAAATAAATAGTAATTTATTTGCTGCATAAAAAAACAAAAAAAAATACATCTTTTGCACTCTTTTTCAACAAATAGGCTATTGCTCAGCTGTACACCCGTGGAGACCCACAGTGCAGCGGGTTTTCAGCAATGCCTTGGACGATCTGTCTGTGGACGATATATCTCCAGAATGTGGCAACTTGTTATTGGGTGCGTGTCAAATAAATATTTGACATAGTACCTAGTAGTTGCCCGATAAATATAAAATAAAATATTAATAAAAAAGATACGAATTTTCTAAAAATTTAAATGTTTGACCTTTTTGAAGAAGCTCAATGCAATCGATGTATTTCCTGCTCTCATTTCGTTCCTTCCCAAAGCCATCAAAGTTTTGGGATCTGCCTCGTCTGGCAGCTGCAACGCTTTAGACTTATCCAACTTCAATTTCTGATTCAGCGAATGTCTGATGTCTGTTGAACCCATGTTAACAGCTGCAGCTCTGTCCTTGTCTGTGTATATTTCTTCGTCTTTGTGGATCTTTCTGCTTTTCAGCTCCTTTTCTTTCATCTCCTTTTTGATCTGTTGGTATATAGCTTTTCCGGAGAGGAACTTGGCAGACGCGTGCTTCGGAGACCCATCCCGATCTCTGTGATCGTCTCCGGGGATGTCGAAGGATATCTGCTTTGGCTGGTGAAGTTCGGTAGTTCTCTTGGGCCTCTTTTTATGCTTGTCGTCTTCTGTCCCCATATCAACACGGACAAAACTTTGGAGGAATTCATTTTCTTTGCTTAATCCTAAGATTTTGCTGGCTTGTTCTTTAGCCACGTCGCCTGGCATGTTGATTGATTTTGATCAACTTTTGTCTTAATTATACGTCATTTTTTTTATTTAAACACAGCTGTTTGATTTTGGTTTTTATTTTTACTCAAATCACGTATAATTTAAAGGTTTTAATTGATAATATCGACGTTTTTAATTGTGTTGTTGATTGGATTTTATAAAGAAGTGCTGGTTTTATTATCCTTAGTTTGAGTTGTCGTCAATTTTTTTATGTAAACACAATAAATTATGTTTTTGATATTACTCAAATCACGTACAATTTATTAGCTTGAATTGATGATATGGACGTTTTTATTCATGTTTTGTTGATGTTTTCAGCGAGTTTTGTAAAAATTCCTTTGTTCTATTAGGAATTGTTTACGCCTTTAGAGTCTCGATGTTTTTTTTTTCAATAGAAAATAGCACAAAAACCATTTATAAGGGAATTAACCGAAACTTTCCGTTAAACTTTGAACAAACGCTTTGCTCGAAGCCAAATAAAAATAAACTAATAAGCATCGCGAAATAACAGCATTATAACAACACGTTTAGTTTTGCACGCGATCTTCCATCTTTGACTTCACACTGAAACAATACCATGACGAAAGAAAAAAAAAAGTTCTCGTATATACCTAAATATAACTTGACAAATTCACCAGTCAACGTGAGTTCATTATTATTAGAAACTGCGTGTACAATATATTGAAAGTTAGTTGAAACTTATAGGAATAGCCTCTTTTCTGTATGATGATAGCTTGTGAAATGATGCATATATCTCTCTGTAGGTTTTCATACGCCACATTATTTTACGAGCACATAACAGGGGTTGTAAATTTTTATTACTTAACAGTTTTCTTTTAAAGGTTTGATTTATGATTCTGGATTCTTTCGAATTTGCAGTTGTCACACTATATCTGAGGGAGTTCTTGTCGCAAGTTAATTTTTACGTTTCATGATACATACATACATACATAAGTTTCAGAAAAATGTCATCTTTCCATGAACAAATTATGATCTTAATTCATATATTAATACCTTCATGATTTAAATAGATGAAGTATTGTATCAATAGAAGAGTTAGCTAAAATAATTCCAGAAAGTCCTCCCACAGTGAATAAGAAAATAAATCCTAGTCTTCACAGTAATGTTGGAGTTATTAAAAAGCAAATTATTACTGTTAAAGTAATTAATGAAATTGTTATTATTATTGGGTGTGAAATAAATATTATGTTTATTGTATTTAATGTTATTTAAAGTGAAAGGAGCGTATCTAATCTATACATTTATTTATAAAAAGGTAAGTACCTTCGTACTTATTTTTTTTTTCTAATTATTCATTTGTGTGTCTTCTCCTAATATTTTCCAATTAAAATAAAAGGGAAGAAGTAAATTTACAATAATGTGTATAAGTTAAAAATAAACTTAATTAAATATCGTAATTAAAACCAGCGAGCATACCACGTTGAAAGCACCGGTTCTAGTCCCATCCCGTCCCCATCTTAATTAATTCTTGAAGGTATAATATTTTTTCATATATTCTAATACAAATACGGGTATAATACGTAGAAGATAAATTAAAAGTCAGAAAAGAAAAGAAATAACGAGGCAAAAAAAAAGAAAAAAGAAAAACTGTGGTATGTACCAAGTCACTTATGGCCAATAGTTTTTTTTTATTCATTTTAGTCTGTAAACGGCTGATAGAGAAAAAAAATGTTGTTTCAGCGGCAAACGAATTCCAGAAGGAGTATATGAGTATATGAGTATATGGGTGCGCAGATGACATTTTTTTCTAAATTGGTTTGATCACGTGTGTGCGCAGTTCGCTCCCTCCTCGACGCCAAAAATCCATTCAGTCATAATAGTTTCATAATATAATATTTAGTATGAAAAATAAATAAAAAATGATATTAAAAATGTTGGGCCACACTCCGCGATTTGTGGTCCCTGGTGTAGCGTGTTATAGAGGGCCCGCGTGTAGAGGCTCGGTGCTGCTGGGGCACCCCGAGGCGTAGCCATGGACACTACACAACACTCCTAACCTACCAACCCTCACACTATATCAGGGATGCCAATGTTACCGATTCCAATTCACACAAATTAAAAGATGAAAAAGAATATGAAGAAACAATTTTACATAGGAGGATTTTTTTATGGCTCTTCACCCGTAAAGAGTGCTCTCAAAATAGTAGTTTACACTTATATAAAATGACTTAAAAATAAGTAAAAATAAAAAAAAACACAAATTTTTAACTTTTCTTCACTAATTTAAAAATATTGGCCGCTGACGCGTTTCGCTCAAACAGCATCTACTGAATGGAAGTAGATGCTCTAGATCAAGGGTTCCCAACCTTTTTGTACTCTAGAGCACATTTTAAAATATCGGTAGGGTGGCGGGCACCACCTTTTTTAAATCGACAAACTCCTTCCATAATTCCTCATTTTCCCATAATTTATTTTCTTATATTTAATACATATAAAACAATTGGTTGAGCAATATTCATTTGCCACAGTAATTGCATAATTTATTTGAATTATTTATTTCAAAACAGGTCAACTGTAGGACCAGTCTGCCATCTGTGAATTAGATAGTCACTTATTTGTTATGCTTTCTCGACGTCTGAGCAACACAGGTGGGCGGATATGGTTTGAGCCATCGATATGGAAGACTACAGTTTTTTTGACCAGTTGTCGCACGTTGTCGCCCGTCAGCGGTACAGTGTATTGGCACATTTCGTCATTTTCGTCCTAGACCAAGTTATGTCTTTTTTCTAAATAATCAGAATTTTTTACTTGTACTTTATTAATTACGCCACGGGAGGAATTGTTGTGTGTGAGACTTGTGAAGTGGACGAACCATCATCTCCACCATACCAGAGACCGGAGATACGAGATCTGTGCCTGCGAAGACTGGAGACCCGTCACAGGTAAGTGGCTGTCTCATATTCGCAGAAGGATTTACAGGCTTTCTTCGGTTGACTTGTTGACACATACATGATTCCAACCCCAACAATACTGAGCGGGAAGTTACGCCCCCGCTTATTCATTTGGTCCTTTCGAGTCGAATATTGCCCAGCAATATTGAACATATTTATTACAATATAAATGCTTGGAGATTCGTAGAATTTTTACGTAATTTTTGGTGAATTTTTTAATGAATTTTTGAGTTGGTCAATTAAGTACCTATATTAAATATCGGACGCATTTGGTCCTTTCGAGTCGAATATTGCCCAGCAATATTGAACATATTTATTACAATATAAATGCTTGGAAATTCGTAGAATTTTTACGTAATTTTTGGTGAATTTTTTAATGAATTTTTGAGTTGGTCAATTAAGTACCTATATTAAATATCAGACGCATATGGTCCTTTCGAGTCGAATATTGCCCAGCAATATTGAACATATTTACTACAATATAAATGCTTGGAAATTCGTAGAATTTTTACGTAATTTTTGGTGAATTTTTTAATGAATTTTTGAGTTGGTCAATTAAGTACCTATATTAAATATCGGACGCATATGGTCCTTTCGAGTCGAATATTGCCCAGCAATATTGAACATATTTATAATAATATAACTGCTTGGAAGTTCGTAGAATTTTACGTAATTTTTGGTGAATCTTTTAATGAATTTTTGAGTTGGTCAATTAAGTACCTAAATTGAATATCATACTTTACGATAAATATTATATTTATCATATAATATATAACTTGTGAATTTACGTAATTTTTGGTGAATTTTTAAGGAATTTTGAGTTGGTCAATTAAGTACCTAAATTAAATATCGTATTTAACGATAAATATTATATTTATCATATACATAACTTGTTAATTTACGTAATTTTGTAAAATTTGAATAAGTTTAAATAGTTTGATCTTATAAATAATCACATAAACGTATTGCGCATATCATATCATTTATTTAAATATACCCACTGAAAATATTGTAGATATTGCTACGTAATATTTGGTATATTTCGAATCGAATTATTGGATTCATGTCCAGTCAATTTATGTCCAATCAATCGGAACATAATATAAGTTTATGTAGGTAATCAGAACATAATATAAGTCATTGTTAGATTTAGTTATTTTTTCCGATCAAGTTATGTAGGTGAATACGTACCTACCTATATAATATTTGATATATATTCCTGCGTACGACAGTGCATTGACGTACAACACTGCGTTCGTATATAACATTGCGATATATATATATGTACATTAAGTACATGAGTACTTTAGTATTGGGAATAATCCAGTGCGGTCCGTATTTATATACGTATTCAAATAAACAATTTAATAAAACATAATAAATTGTTAGTGGGTACGAGTCATATGTACCTACAGAATTCGAAGAAATAATTTAAAAACAATAAAATAAAATAATTATTTCACAATACCTAATTAAATAATACGAAGCGTATTTACATACCTACCTAAACCAGTTAACTGGGACAAATTATATACTTTTATATACCTAAATACAGGCGGTTAATTAAATATTAACTGGGATAAATTATATAATTTTATATACCTAAATATACAGGCGATTAATTGAATATTAACAGAGACAAATTATATACTTTATATACCTAAATATACAGTCGATTGATTAAATATTAACTGGGATAAATTATATACTTTTATATACCTAAATATACAGGTGATTAATTGAATATTAACAGAGACAAATTATATACTTTATATACCTAAATATACAGTCAATTGATTAAATATTAACTGGAACAAATTAAATACTTTTATATACCTAAATACAGGCGGTTAATTGAATATTAACTGTGACCAATTAATATAATTGAATATTACTTTTATACCTATACCTATACCTAAATATACAGTCGATTGATTAAATTTTAACTGGTACAAATTAAATATTTACATAAATACCTAAATACACAGTCGATTGATTAAAATTTAACTGGTACAAATTAAATATTTACATAAATACCTAAATATACATCAATTGATTAAATTTTAACTGGTACAAATTAAATATTTACATAAATACAAATAATACCTAGATACTTTATACCTAAATTAAATATTTACATAAATACAAATAATACCTAGATACTTTATACCTATAATTAAATATTTACATTGATACAAATAATACCTAGATACTTTATACCTAGATTAAATATTTACATAAATACAAATAATACCTAGATACTTTATACCTAAATTAAATATTTACATTGATACAAATAATACCTAGATACTTTATACCTAAATTAAATATTTACTTAAATACCTAATATCTATATAGTTATTTTTTGTATACCTAAACACAAATAATACCTAAATACTTTCTCAATATGCCTAACACTACCGGATCTTCGTCAAGTGCAGAACCGGACAGAACGTTCATTCTTTTAACGGCAAAAAAGGAACGCCTTTTTACGCGGATGAACGATCTTTACCGTATGATGAATAACATTTCTAGCTTCGAGTCAAGGAGTCTAGAAAGGTTTCTGGCGCAATCAGAAATGCTGGACGACATGCGTAGTCAATTTGAAGGTATAATATATGACATCAATGATCATCAACTCAAATCGAATCCAGAATACGTTCCAGATCTCCAACCTTTAGACGCATTTGACGACATGTTTCTGGAGGTTAAACGCGCTCGTAATAAAATCGTGCAAGCACCTCGACCAGACACCTATTCGCGCAATGAAAAACGCGTCATTAATCTGCCCGCAATAGAGCTGGCTAGTTTCGACGGTAAGACCGAAAACTGGAATAAATTCTATGAGACCTTCAAAGCAAATGTTCACGAAAATGAACAACTTACGGATTCACAGAGAGTTCAATATCAATATTTAATGGGCAAACTTACCCATGGGGCTCTGAGAATTTCCGCGGGCATTGTGCCCTCCGGCGAATCTTATAAAATAATCTGGAATAACTTAGTTAAAAAATATCAAGATAAACGTGCATTAGCCACGCATTACCTAAATAATATTCTCGATGCCAAAAATTGTACAAATACGTCCGCAAGCCTTGATCAATTTATTGAGAATTATTCTGCATCCGTCGCAGCTTTGAAACAATTAAAAATCGACGACCTTATTGATTTTGTGTTATTACACGTCGCATTGAGGAAAATTGATCCTCAAAATATTCAAACTTTTGAACTATCATTTCGCGATAAAGAAATTCCTTCGTATGATGATTTTGTTTCATTCATACATGACCAAGTGAAAATATTAGAACGTTCTAATGGCAATAGCGTGGCAAATGAGCCACATGCCCCCAAATCACCTCGGTCGACTTATAAATCTTTCGTCGCCAGTGACCAGAAAATACCGAATACTAATTCAGAGAAAATTTGTATTTTTTGTAACGCCACTCAACATCAAGTTAACAATTGCCACAAGTTTAAAGGCCTGAAGTCGTCACAGACTCGATTCGAATTTATAAAATCGAAACGTGGGTGCGTGAATTGTCTTAGTGGTACGCATACGGTAGCAAACTGCAAATCGTCGTTCGCTTGTAAGTTATGCAAGAAAAGACATCATACGACTTTACATTTTAACGGAGAAGATAATGTCAGACCGCTACCTACTTCAACGCCATCTCACACTGACGTAGTGTGCAATTGCAATGCGCAGCATACTTCGAGCGGAAACGCTTCAATGTCCCTATGTGCCGAGGTGAAACCAAGCTCAGCGATTTTGTTGGCAACCGCGCAAGTTTATGCGAAACAGAATAATGGAAATAAAAAAATAATACGATGCCTCATTGACAATGGCTCACAAAATAATTTGATCACTGTCGATTGTTGTAAGGCACTGAATCTTACGATAATTCCTTTGAGTAACTCTATCGTCAAAGGGATAGGTTCAGCATCTCGTCCTATTATAGGATATGTGTATATAGACATTGAGTCACGCTTATACTCCTGTAAGAAATACAAGGTACATGCGCTTGTCGTAGACTGCATCACAGATCAGTTGCCTACTCATTATATAGCCAAGGGTGATATGGGCTACTTAGAGGGATTACCCCTCGCTGATTTGACGTGGAATATTCCTGGAAATATAGATGTCGTTTTAGGCGCACAACTCTTCCCATATATTTATTTAGGAAACAAGATAGAATCAGGAAGTAGGGCACCTCCCGCTTTATTAACCGCGTTTGGCTATGTCCTAATGGGTGATTACGATAATAATGTTTCCGATACGAGTACTTCGTTCTCAGCACTTGCAATTAATGATTTAGTGCAAAAGGTTCCGCAGTTAGATAAAATACTTAACATACAAAATTTGAGCCCAGAGGAGACAGAGTGTGAAGATCTCTTTACTGCATCTTCTGTCACTCACGCTGACGAAGATAGATATTCTGCTGCTCTGTCTCTCTGTAAAGACTCGAATAATCTAGTTAATTCTCGTACTGCCACCCAAAGCCGTTCTATGGTTTTGGAGCGAAGACTTAAACAACCATCTAATTTAGAAGAGAGTTTTAATTTTAGTGCTAAAATACATTCAAGGTTGTTATTAAATGACGTCCTGCATATTGATTCTAATTTGCAGGCCAATTTATTTTTACGTTTTCTTGAATTTCGTCTTTTTCCCGTCACTAAGACAGTGGATATAAAACAAATGTGTTTAGAGACTGAAAATTCTAGTAAGCATCGTAAATATGTGAGGATGTTTCGATTTGTAAACAATGATCTCACATGGACCTTTAAATTTAATCTGATCCACTTCATAATTAATACTAGTTCATTCTTGGCGATAAAGATTTTACGCCAATTGGCTCATTATATGAGACCACATTCCCCAGATGTTGCCAATGTGGCAGAGTCCAAACTGTATATGGGCGACCTGAAGGGCTAGCCAAGATGCAAAAAACGAAAACGTTGACGCTAAACGTTATTTTTTTTGTATGGGATTTGACGTTTGATAACGTTTGATAACGTCAAATCCCATACAAAAAAAATAACGTTCAGCGTCAACGTTTTCGTTTTTTGCATCTTGGCTAGCCCTTCTGGTCTATTATATTAAAAATGAATCCAGAGTTGCACGCTCTTTCAGAGAACTAATCTCACTATTCATGACCCGCACGTTTGATTTGATAAAATTGCCTAATAATTCTCAAGTTGTACTCAAAACCCCTTCAGAATCTCATTTAAGTGTAGTGAATTTATCTACTTATTCTGACAATGCCTCTAAGATTTTGGGTCCATTATGGGAACCAGTTGACGACAGCTTCTCCTTTACAACATCTTATATTTGGGAGAAGTGTATAAAGCGGAATATACTCTCCATAGTCGCCCGCTTATTTGATGTCCTCGGTTTGGTCACCCACATTATTCTATACGCTAAATTTCTCATTAAGAAGAATCTTTGTAACATTCATTGGGATGATACGCCTTCTGAGAGTTTTATTAAAAAATTCTCGGTCCTCACACGCATTGGAGACAGACTTTCCAATTCGGACTTGCTATTTGAGGCGAAACATCCACTTCTACTTCCCAAACATGACCATGTAGTGGATCTTCTTATTGATCACTTGCATGTTAGGAATTGTCACACTGGTCCAGGACTTCTTGTTTCCATATTGCGACAACGGTATTGGATATTAGATGCCAGAACCGTCGTTAGGAGAAGAGTTCGGAAATGCAATTGCTGCTTCCGGCTAAATCCTTCGCACCCTACGCCTCCTGATCGTCCTGTTGAGGTCGGGACTGTTGTGTTGGTGGGACAGGAGGACTCGCCTCCGTTAAGTTGGCCGTTAGGCGTAATCACCGAAATTCACCCAGGGTCAGACGGAACTGTGCGAGTCGCGACCGTCAAAAATAGATTTGGACATTTTAAGCGTCCGGTAATCAAATTATATCCGATCCCGACGCAACAATTAATATATCTTTAAATATTTATATAACTTAAGATTAGCTTTATACTTTATGTGATTAGTTATAATTTTGTTAACTTAGACATAAGATTTTTCATACTCTCCTAAAGCGAAAGTTACTCGCGTTTATTCTATTTTATTTTTATTTCTTTATTTTTCGTTGAAAATTCTCCGAATTTCCAAGGCGGGGAGTATGGTTGAGCAATATTCATTTGCCACAGTAATTGCATAATTTATTTGAATTATTTATTTCAAAACAGGTCAACTGTAGGACCAGTCTGCCATCTGTGAATTAGATAGTCACTTATTTGTTATGCTTTCTCGACGTCTGAGCAACACAGGTGGGCGGATATGGTTTGAGCCATCGATATGGAAGACTACAGTTTTTTTGACCAGTTGTCGCACGTTGTCGCCCGTCAGCGGTACAGTGTATTGGCACATTTCGTCATTTTCGTCCTAGACCAAGTTATGTCTTTTTTCTAAATAATCAGAATTTTTTACTTGTGCTTTATTAATTACGCCACGGGAGGAATTGTTGTGTGTGAGACTTATGAAGTGGACGAACCATCATCTCCACCATACCAGAGACCGGAGATACGAGATCTGTGCCTGCGAAGACTGGAGACCCGTCACAGGTAAGTGGCTGTCTCATATTCGCAGAAGGATTTACAGGCTTTCTTCGGTTGACTTGTTGACACATACATGATTCCAACCCCAACAATACTGAGCGGGAAGTTACGCCCCCGCTTATTCAACAATAATTATTTATATTGCATACACACAAAGAAATGTGTTTAGAAAACGTAAAAAATATAGCAAACATACGAAAGTATTTAATAAACCTTGGCACTCTCACAAATAAATATAAATAATTCACATTTTTAATTAATGTTAATGAAAAAATTCTGTCTCTGTCGAATAGTGGCGGCACATACAAATCGTTCCACGGGCGCCATGGTGCCCGAGGGCACGGGGTTGGGAACCTCTGCTCTAGATGATCCATTCAGTAGATGCTCTTTAAGCAAAACGCGTCAGTGGTCAAAAAATTATTAATTAATAATTAAATTATTTTTTTTTGGTCATTAGTGGAAAAAAGTTAAAAAAATTGTGTTTTTTACTTTTTTTAAGTAATTTTATATAAATGATAATGAAATTCCATCAAGAATTAGCAGTCAAAAAATTAGACATATTAGTTTACTGCTTAAATTTTTAAATATAACGATTAAATATACATATAATTGTTTATTTATTATACTTCAATTTTGTGTACAGTGATAGATTTTACTTCAATTTTGTCTACAGTGATAGATTTTACTTCAATTTTGTGTACAGTGATAGATTTTACTTCAATTTTGTGTACAGTGATAGATTTTACTGTCGTTTAATTTGATGAATTTTTTGATCAACGTGTTCACATCTCTGGATTTGTAGCTCAACAATGTCCTCATATTTGTTGGTATTCAAGAAATAAATCATCCAGTGTCTCAAAATTTATAGTGCACTCGCAGAGACTTCTATCCACAGTCCCTAGCTATTTTTTAAGATGACTTCTGGTAATGTGTCGTATCCCATGCGGATACGACACATTACGCTGATCAAATGTTTGTCAAAAGCTTTATCGTGGAACCATGGCTTATTGACAACTGTTTGTTGGGTCATTTTGTAAAGTCTACCCTTTTTTGTGCGCTTGTGTCCCAATATGACTGCCATTTATCCAACAAACAGTTTTTTTTTGCAATTGGGAGGAGGTCGTTTTGTGCAATGTTGGGATGTGTCCGTATGGTTCCAAATGTTGCTCTCTTAGCTATAATTCATCCACTTTTTCACTTCCTGATATACCACACAATGATTTGGTATCCATGCCAAACAAAGTTTTTTTTGTTTTGTTTGTATATTTCTTTGCTTTTTTTTCATATTTCTATACAATAGTGGTCATTACTATACAAAATAGGAGATGAAGAGAGTTTTTCGAATGTACTTAAGGAATCGGTCATTATTAATTTCTGGATGAATTGTTTTATTTTGGCATACTTCAAAGAGCATCTATGTTATACAATACATTCTGTGTTATACAATATTTTTTCTTGTAAAAACCTCAAAAATGCCTCAGTCAGTTCTGTCAATACCCGAACCAAACTTCGGAACATATCCTGTGGGATTGTTGCCACCCAATGGTGTCCTCTTATAGATCGGAGCTTCTCGTTGCTGTCCGTGGGCCTCTTCAAGGTCCCATTGGTCATGCGGATTTTGTGATGTCTAGAACTATTTCAAAGCCTTCAAGAAGTTCTATTATAGTTATGGTGTCTTACTATTGTTAGATTCCCATTAAGTTTCTTTTTTTACAGAGTTCTTGGTCACACCTTTGATGCTTGACATTTAAAAAGATCTCAAATGAAGTCAATGACAGTCCACGAGTGAGAATCTTCTATTCACATTCGTCGATTGTTCTTTTTGCACTATGGTGCCGAGATTGCTAATCTAGAGGGCATGAGCTACTTTTCGTGCTATGCGTTTTTTTCTTGTCGCTCACTTGGCGTTCTGTGAAGGGGCAGATTGAAGTGCACATATTCAGAGCGGGTGGTGGTGGAAATAGCATTGACTCCAAACAGGGATAAAAAAGTTATATGCAAGCATAAAAATAATTGCCTATTTATATAATAGGTAGGACAATAACATAGTTAAACTAATCTTAAATATCCCCACAAAAGGAATTGAGTGAAGAGCAGCTGACTACGATTCAGAACCTTAATACGTGGAGTCTGCGTATCAGAAGGGCCGACTCCAGATGAACTGAAGAAGAAGAAGATTTCTATGAAATGTATTCGATACCTGCACCGGTAAAATTTAATGCATTTGTAGTTAACGCCCTACGGTGAATTCAGTTGTTTTGTGGATCAATTCTGGTTGAAGAGGTGATGGGCGGGTGATATGTAGTTTGTATTAGGAGGAAGAACTCCCCATCCTGCAGGAAACTACAACACCCTCTATCGTACAGGGCGGTGACATGGTATCACCCTTTGGTTCTAACCCTCACCTTGTATATATATCTAACCAACAAAGTTTATCAGAAGTGGAAAAACTTTGTATATTATAATGTATTAAGTTATTTTAATTTTTTGTCTCGTCGTTGTTAATGAACTAACAAGATTATTATTTTCATTAGCAGGGCTACTCATTACTCATGACACGATCTTAATTACTTTTTATCTAAATCAGTACTAGACCATAATCCAATCTTAACCTCAATCTACATTCAATCATAAAAAAATATCAAGATCAAAGATTAGTATAAATATCATCAAATATTTTGAACCAGGTTCCCGGGACATTTTGGGTGGGCAGAGCGCAAATTTGTGTATTTTTGCTTCGTTGGTTTACATGCAAATCGCCTCCCTTCTCGGCTACAAGTTCAAGATTTTTGGCTACAATTTTAACAACAATATTTTTTTTGTCTAGTGCAACTTCTATAAGACTGTAATTACTTAATTCTAACTCAAATCAAAATTATCAACTACTGAGATCACAAAAAATAGACAATTTAGGCAAAAAATAGGCCTTTTCGGCGAAATAGCTCAACTTTATCAAATTAATGGCGACAAAGAAATGGCAATGATATGGCGACAATTTAATCAAATTGTCATTATTTTTTGTATAAATTGACAAATTTGTTTAATAATTTTTAATCTGGATGATTTCAAAAGTCTGATCTAATCTTAATCAACTTCATGAGTAGCCCTGCCCGTTTTTCAAATAGAATGCCAGATGATAGACTTCCAGGTGAATCCTCTTCAGGGGAATCCACGTGGTAAAAGATCACCAGGAAGACCTCCGATACGCTGGCGTGACATTTGGGAGTCCACATCTCAGCAGACTATCAACTCAGCGGAAACAGTTCCCAAGATCTATACAGAAGAAGAAGGTTTTCCATCATGCCATGCTTTTATGGTAAAATTTAAAACTTTCTAACTCAACTGACTCATGTGTCAAATGTCCCAGGTTCTCTTCTGAAAACTGTGGTACATAAATCACCGAATTTAATTTTTAATACATTTTAATTATAGGTATGTTACGTCACATGGTAGGTATAAGTAACCGATAGCCATATTCTCCATCACGACAAATATCAATCGCCTCATCTACATTCATGCATTCTACCTTGCCCCACGAAAATAAGTGCCCTTGTGCCCCTGGATAGCGCCCTTAAGTGCCCCTGGATAGCGAAAATAAGGAAAAAGTGTGCAATCAAAGAGACGAAATCGAAACTCTTTTGTTACAACTGTTGCTAACTAATCCTACCAAACATGGTCAACAAAAACGGCACTTTTACAGCCACAAATGAGATATTCCAAAGAGTGCGCCTGTGGGGGGACACTATTTATTCTATTTGGTCTTGGATTCATAGGAGTGATCTTGCGGTCTTGCAAATGATCGAAACATAAAAAAACGCCAATTTTTAGTCAAATTTCGAAAGTAGGGTAGTTATTCGCTTATGTACTTTTAAACTAGGTACAAATAAATAGATGTATATATTTTTTTAAGACCGCAAGACTACATTTATGTCTTTTGGTTTTGAAAATAGAGTTTTGGTTGTTTTGAAATTGGAGTTTTAGAAAATATAGGTACTTCTATAATTTGATAAAAACAAACTGTTATTTCAATAAAAGGAAGATGCAAAAGCACCAATAGTCATTACACGCAGTATTGGTCTTACATTTGCAAGTTTTCCTCATCATTACTCTCTAAATCGTCTAATCCATCTATTATCTCTCATTCGTTTTGCTCTAGTATACTCGTTGGTATTCAGATTGAGTTTATTTATTTATGTAACACTTCCTTTCCAGTTCAAGAGCAATTTCTTATATCATCATCAGCCTGTGTTTGCCCACTGCAGGAGATGGATGTCACCTCTCCTACGCCACTCACCCCGTTCCTGTAGGATTTCATGCATTGGGGTCCAATTATTCTTTTGATGTCTTCCAATCAACGTAGTCTAACTAATTAATGTTTATTAAATATGAATCTTGTATATAGCTAATTTTAATCCGATTGCTTATCTCTGATGTAGTTATTTATATGCACACAAAACATAGCTTTTCCATGTGTTATAGGCTAATAATAATAATGATATATTTTATAATTAATGACTTGTGATGTTCAGTAGCTGAACCTTCATTAGGTACAATGGAATTTCGATTAAGGTCACCTGTGCAAATCTCAGTCATGGACAATTTAATTTTACCATAAGTAGGTACAACAATTTACAATAAAAGTTTTTGAGGTGAAATGAGTGGTAAAATATCAGCCACAAACAGGTCACGTACGAAAATGAATCTTACTAAGTAAAATGTCCGTGCATTAATTTTCTACAACTTTAAACGAGGCCTAACACGGCTTCAGTGTATGAAGCTCCATCTCTGCAGACTGTCGAACGCTGGTATTTAGAATTTCAGCGTGAACATACCAGTCTTAGTGACAATTCTCGTGAAGTACGTCCAAAATCCGCCTTCACAAAAGAAAACACCATTGCTGTGAGACAACTAATTCTCGAAGATCGTCATGTGACATATCGAGAGATATAAGCGTTATTAGGCATCTCAGGGACAACCATTCAGAAGATATTACATATGGCACTTTGTATGAGAAAACTAGTTTGCCGTTGGATCCCGCATTTGCTTTCCGACGATAATAAGGAGGCCCGCGTCAGATGGTATAAGAAAACTCTTCAAATATTCAACCGAGGAGAGTCAAATCACGTCTACGACATGAATCAGTGGTGACGAATCTTGGATCTATGCCTACGATCCTGATTTAAAACAACAATCTACAGTCTGGGTCTTCCAAGATGAGCCAAAGCCGACTAAAGTTGTTCGCTCTCAAAGCACTGCAAAGAAGATGGTGGCCACGTTCGTTGCGAAAACCGGTCATGTTGCGACAATTGCACTTGAAGATCATAGAACGGTTAATGCTGAGTGGTATACGACGTTTTGTTTACCACAAGTCATCGTAGAACTTCGGAAATCTAACCCAAAGCGACGCATCATCCTACACCATGATAACGCAAGCTCACACAGCGCTCGTCAAACTATTCAGTATTTGAAGCAGGAAAACGTAGAAATTCTTGACCATCCTCCATACAGTCTTGACCTAAGCCCTAACAATTTCTTTACATTTCCTAAAATTAAGAAAAATCTTCGCGGTCAAAGGTTCCCGTCCAGTGAAGAAGCAATCGATGCTTTCAAGACAGCCATATAGAACACCCCTACTTTGGAGTGGAATAAATGTTTTAATAACTGGTTCGAGCGAATGGAAAAGTGTATTAAACTACGTGGTGAATACTTTGAAAAACAATAAAAGATACTATAAGATTATAGTAATGTTATTTTCTTCAAACGACAAAACTTAAAAGGCATGCCTCGTATACTTGAAAATATATGTTTTTCGTGTGAATACGCAATTCTGACATTTCAATAAACAAATATTTACTCACGAAAAAGTTTTCAATATGACATTTCATTCATTGAAAAGGTTTGTACGAAAGTTGTTAAAAAAATAACACAATAAAATATTAAAAAGTTGATTTTCTATTTCCTTATGTTCACTTGTCGTACAGAAAGCGATATACAGAATATTTAACCTTTAAAGTTTTCTAGTTTATGAATGATGCTGACACAAAAATACCCACATATCACTTTCTAAAATATTATGGTAGGGATTTTACAAATTTTATTTAATATTAAAAACTAGCAGCGTCAACATTTTTCCTTAGCATCAAGGCTGTATGAAAGAAAAATGGCGGATATTGAACGAAACTTATCGCATGATAGGAAAAATCTCAGTGACCTCGTAACTTGTTGGATGAAGCAGATCGGTATGAGAAGGATCTGCTTAGAATTTTTCTATAAATAAATTTTGAGGTAGTTATGTATGACTATAAGATAAGAGAAAAACATAAAAAAGGGATTTAATCCATTTGAATTTTCGATTGACTTTTAATTCAAATAAAAATATCGAATGTCGAAAAGTGCAATAGCAAGAGTTTGACAGAACTATCGTGTGGCGCGCATTGTTCCATGCCACAAGGGTACAAATATTTTTATAAATAACGTGAAATAAGACATTGAACCGGGTTCAATTGAACCGTGATTCTACCACGGTTCAAGGATTTTTTATAAATAATACTGGAGTTTAAATTAGTATTCCATAACATGGTACGTAGTCATGAAAATAAGCTATTTCTGGTTACCTCGCTAAGATTCGAAGTGCAAATATTCGTCACATAATTCATGAATTCAAAAATATTTCTGTAGGTATATGTTTAAAAAAAAGTATGTATTTAAGGGACAACAATACAGTCTTATAAAATATACAAAAAATATACTATAAAATAAACAAAAAAAAGCAGATGAATTATGTTTGTCCACAGATGATGATCATTTTAAAAAATCACATAAAAAGGAAATAAAGTATATAAAGGAAAGAGGAAGTGAGAATGATTAAATTTGTTACTGCTATGAAATAAGATAAAAACAAAAAAATAAAATATGAACACAAATTAAAAATATTAACAATAACGAGTTTATGTAGCAGTTATTACTAGCAGTGAATACATCAGAATGTGGGATATTGCCTGAGAGTTTGACATTTTAGAAATGACATGACCTTTTGATAAATTAGTTTTGATTTGAATTGGCGTTTGAGGAACGTATAAAAATAAAAATAAGTTTCAATAAAAAGTAAGTAATTAAAGATTTGAATGTATTTAATTATTATTTTTAGCAAAGCATTCGTAAATATTTACCTAATATTTAGTTTTCAATAAATTTACCTGGTTGTAGGATCCAAGCGCTTTTATGTAGTTTCCATTTTTCATATGTCCTGTCGCCTCATCGCAGTGAATTTTCCCGAAACCCGAGCTGCAAACCGTTTCCTCTTTTGAAACTTTCTTCTTAGACTTTCTCGACTTTGGCGCCATCTATCGTGAAAACACAAATACATTATTCTCGGCAAATAATTTTTCCGAGGAAAAATGGTTCGATTCTTCGTGGAACATATTATGATAAGAGTATTTCAAGTACAAACAAAGATGGCACTATACTTTTATTAGTAAATGTCATGCGATTTTACTCATAAAATATATTATAATATAACATTACGCAATGTAAATTGAATATCTATCATAACCGAATGTTTAAATGTTTTCATAAATCATTACTAAATGACTAATTTGCTCATAACACGAAAGTATGAAAAGATATTCGGTGTAAAAGAAAGAAGGTAGGTAACATCAAATCATTTTGAAATTTATTAGGTACCTACTTCTAACAAAACTTTTTTTCTGAATAAAATTTAATTTATCAATATAAAAATACGTTTCGCATTTTGTTAATAGCGTGAAATTGAAACAGCATTTTATTTCTTTTTTAAATCATAATAACAATTTTCATACGTTAAAATAAAGATAAATGAATTTAAAACTAATGTAGGTTTACCAAAATTTCTCTACGCGAATTATTACCCATTTGTGTTTTGGAACAATTTTTCAGTATATACCGTAGAGATAGCTCAATGAATTTTACAGGATAAATAGTCGATGGAATCGGCAAGTTTTTGACAAAAGTTTGGACCAAATTTTTTGGTAAATATTTTCATTTAATCGTCATCATAATTTTAAAATATTTGTAATTGTAACTAGTTTTGAGATACTATTCACCTTTATTGAAAAAAAAATCTAGCATGTATCTCCATAATTCATGTCTCATGTGATCAATAATGTCTCGTTAGACAAGGTTTGATATAAAAATACGACAAAAATCATAACTCGAAATCTATAAAACTATCGAAACATAATAGGGATATTCGTATTGTCTTCCAACTGACTGTACATACTTACTAGTACACGCTGTATATGATTTTATAATATTATGTTTGTTTAACTTTTCTATATAATATGTAAATTTTCTTTTTAACCGTAAGTAAAATAAATACATTGAAATAATACGTTTTTATACTAACAAAAGAAAATGTAAATTGCATATTTTTTTAATTGCATATACGCAAACATTGAATATTTTTCCCTTCCGGGAGTCAAATGATCTTTTTACTGACAATTTTTTTAACAAGTTAAAAAATATTTTTATTGACAAACTTTTTTAACATCTCAATAGAGATGAAGTTGGGAAATTGTAGATTGTAGATGAACCAGGAACTCGAGGCACCTACAGGGCTTACAACCTGTCATCGGCTGGTTTACGTGGTCAATGTTGTGGCCGCTGCATGTGTCGCGTCGGTAGCAGTGCAAGATAAGCGGCATTCGGCAGCTCGACCGACTACATATATAACCCCTCGAAAATCATTATTTGGCATTCACATGGAGTTGTTCTGTGGTTATTCATAAGTTGCAAATCTCCCAAAACAAGGCCATCCGTTTAGCTCTAAGCACTCCAAGATGGGTGAGAACCTCCCTACTACACGAGGATGCAAAAGTACCCACAATCCAAGACTTTATAATCTCCCTTTCGAAACGTTTTTTTATTTATTTATTTATTTGTTTTTATGCGAAGATCCCCTCGCATAAGAACGCCTCCATCAACAGTCTAGCCACATATGGTGAAAACGACTTCCATAAGTACAAAAGACCCAAAACTGTCCTCAAGAGACCACCCCCACCTGAACCCCCACCATAATAGCGATCCGAAAAACTGCCCCCCCAACCTTCAATACACAAATTTCACCCTCGACAGCACCACCCCCTTCATATAAAATATAAATTCATCCCCCCAACCTAAAACCCTTACCTCTTCAGTACTCAAACCACCCAGTCAAGTAACGTCAGATGAAAGAGCAAAGAGTCATAGACTCGGTACTCTGATGTACAGTAATGACCAATATTAATTTGGCATTCAGTCTACCCAGCTCCAGCGATCGGCGGTACGCTCTGCCCGTGTGATCTCCGATCAGTCATCCCGCGAATTTAATCGATATTTTCATATATTATAATAAACATTAGGTACATTAAGTTGAAATAATAATTTGTAGGTATTATACTAGAGTCATTATTGAATAAACACACGTAAGTCATTCAAGATATCTTTTACTTTCTCTCTAAATCTTTGCCTTGTTTCATTGCCTTCTGATAATTGCATATTTCTTGTATATTTTGTTGCGTAGGTTTATTGCTCCGCCGTGTAACATTCTCTAATTGGTTTTTTTTTCAGGTATTGTAATTGCAGCTTAACAGGAGAATGATGATAAACACTGATCATATGCATGAAAATATTTCTTTCACCTGTGTCGATATTTCACAAGTGTAGGTACTGAATATTTTCTCCTTTCAAATACTCATTTCCTTTCAAGAAAAAAAACCGAGCCCCTCTAATATTTTAGGTCTTCAGCCGCCACTGGTAACAAATGATATTTTTACAAGTTAAAATGTTTAGTCAATAAAAATATCAGAAGAAAATGTTTAAAGTGACGTAAAAAATATTCATGGCTGTGCTCTTCAACGTAACAAAAAAATGGTCCATTCTGATCACCAAACGTATGCTATTCGTAATATCAATTATTGAGTGCTTGTCTTTCTGTAAACAGTACAGACCTATACAACTTTCGGAGGGTTGAAATTATTCAATTGACAAATAACTGACTTCTGACATATCTTATGACATACGTAGTATCAGAGTATATTATCTAAAATTATATATAAATATCATGTAATAAATTATTTTATACACAGAAAACAAATAAGTGTTCCTAAATATACCTACTATTTGTATTTGTATCTGACATTCATATTTTGTATATGTAGATAACAAGATACATAAAAAGATCCAATAGGTAATATGGATTTGAGGTTTTATAGTTTGGTATGTATTCTTCAACATACTATTTATACATCATACTATCGCCAATGAGAGTTGGATCCCATGTCTTCTTCCTGGCCTCTTCCCAAATTATTGTTGGGGTCAGCTCTCCTCGTCCTCAGGCTGTACACTCTTCGGTTCTGGGCCGCCTCCGATATTAATTCTTGTTTCATCAATTGTGAACTCCTTTGCGCCATCCATGTATTTTTTGGTCTTCCCCTATTCGTTGATCGGGGGATGTCTACGGCCATAGCCTGGTTCACAATGTGATCCTCGGGTCTTCTCAATATGTGACTCTGGTTGGATCCCATGTATTACATGTAAATATTATAACTTATTGTATAGGGAAGAATGTAAGGGAGAAGTTGCACAGGACACTGAAGAGTTTCATGGCTCCGTAACCTGAGGCAGTTGTTCAGAAAAAGCACTGGGTACGTCACATTTTGGGGTTACCCGCCGTAAATAAAGTGGAGATAGCACGGATGGACGGACTCGCCAACCATCGTAGAGGAGATGGCACACGAATAAGAAGAAGAAGACGTTAGTATAAAGTATGTCGGCCTTCATGGGTCAGTTGGTTAGATATCTGACTGCTGAGCCAAAGGTCCCGGGTTCGATTCCCGGTGGAGACACAGTTTTTAATTGTGTTTTCAGTCTGGACCTGTGAGACGATTAATATAATAAGTCTCCAGAATGTGTGAGTCTTAAACTGCGCAAACAAAGTCTCCAGAATGCGGCAACTTGTTATTGGGTGCGTGTTAAATTAATATTTGACATAGTGTCTGCTAGTTGCCCGAGAAGCAATGAAAAATAAAATTAAATAAAACATTTGATTGCAGTATGACAATCCCCTATAATTAACAAGTATCTTTTAATTTTTAGTCTTTAAATAAATTTTATTAGACTTTCTATTGTAAATTTTATAACTTTTCTCGTAAAGACAATAAACATGACAGGACAATAAGGCCACCATTGTACACGCTATTGTAAATTAAAATAAATTAGATATATGAATAAATTAGGTAAATTTAAATATGGCATAAAGCTCTATTATCAATTTATAAAATAAAATGTCTTCCATACAAATAATGAAACCATTTTTGTAAGGCAAAAATAATCGCTAACGCTTCAATATCTAATATTGAATATTTTTTTCCGCTTCTGTTAATTTCCTTGAAATATAAGCTATATATAGTTCTCGCCGACCCATTTTCAAAAACGTGTAATAAGGTAGCAGCAATACCATTAGATGAACCATGTGTCACAACCTTTAACGGTAACTTTTTATTATAATGAATTAAAACTAAATCCGAAGATAAAATATTTTTAATCTCTAGTATCGAATTTGAACACTCTTGTGACCAAATCCATTTCACATCTTTCTTCAACAAATTATATAAAGGCGACAAAATTTTAGCAATATTCGGTATAAAATTACGATAGTAATTTACCATACCTAATAAACCCCTCACTTGTGTAGTATTTTCAGGAATTGGAGCCAATTTAATTGCCTTCACTTTATCAACTAACGGTTTAATTCCTTCCTCAGATATATTGTAACCTAAATAATCTACTGATTTTGTAAAAAAATTGTGACTTTGATTCATTAATTGACAAACCACATTCATTTAAACGAATAAATAACAATAATAAATTATTAAATAAATCTTCATCGTCTTTTCCTGATACTAGAATGTCATCTATATATACTGATGTACCTTGTAAATCTTGTGTGACCGAATATATTACTTGCATAAACAACGCTGGTGAAACCTTTAATCCAAATATTAATGTTTTATAGCGAAATAAACCCCTATGGGTTGCTATCGTAGTATACTCTCTACACTCTCTTTTTAAACCAATTTGACAATATGCAGACTTCAAATCAATTTTCGCGAAAACCTTACCTCCACTAATTTTTTCTAATAAATAATTAATTCCCGGTAAAGGATATTTAATATCCATAACATAAGGATTTATCGTTCTCTTATAATCTGCACATAATCTAAGAGTACCATTACTTTTCGGAATAATAACCATAGGACTTTCATATTTCGAAAATTTTACTCTTTCAATAATGTTTTGCTCTACCATTAAATTTAATTCCGATATAACTTTTTCTTTTAAAGCCAATGGAACTGGTCGTGCTTTACAAAATTTGACTGGATGATCCTTAACCATCGTAAAACCTACTTCATATTTTGTAAACTTACCTAAATTATTCGAAAATACATTTGGATTTTTTTTTTTTAAATTGACACACCATTTTCCTTAAAATTATTGTTAATCATTTCCGAAAAATAAATACCGGAAAATCCAATTTCGAATTCTTTGAAAAAATTTCTACCTAACCAAATTTCACTTCCATTTCTAATAATTATAAAATCTAAAAACCTTGTTTTTCCATTATAACTTACTTGTACTTACGTGTTAAATAAATATTTGACATAGTGTCTGCTAGTTGCCCGAGAAGCAATGAAAAATAAAATAAAACATTTGATTGCAGTATGACAATCCCCTATAATTAACAAGTATCTTTTAATTTTTAGTCTTTAAGTAAATTTTAGTAGACTTTCTATTGTAAATTTTATAACTTTTCACGTAAAGACAATAAGCATGACATGACAATAAGGCCACCATTGTACACGCTATTGTAAATTAAAATAAATTAGGTAAATTTAAATAAATTAGGTATATGAATAAATTAGGTAAATTAAAATAAATTATGTATATGAATAAATTAGGTAAATTAAAATAAATTAGGTATATGAATAAATTAGGTAAATTAAAATAAATTAGGTATATGAATAAATTAGGTAAATTAAAATAAATTAGGTATATGAATAAATTAGGTAAATTAAAATAAATTAGGTAAATGAATAAATTAGGTAAATTAAAATAAATAAGGTATATAAATTTACATAAGGTGAAATAAATCTACTAAATAAACTTTGATGGGTTGTGGCAGAGCGGTTAGCGCGCTGGATTCGCAATCCACTGGTCGCGTCTTCAAATCCTGCCACGACCGATTTCATTCAAATATAACACAAACGTTTGAGCTTAATTTAGGGAATGTATGAGGATGAATGTATGATGTTACTATAATAATGAATTTTAAATAAGTTGAACAGTTCTGATTATGGGGGAAAAATATTTGGGAGTCTTTGCTTTTGTAATTTTACAGATCCGAAATAAGTAAAACCTCTTTTATTATTTATTAAATTTTAATATTAATTTTTTCTTGTCCCGTCCTGTCGCTGGTTACAACACGTTGTGGGATATGCCGTGATGGTAAGAATAAGATTAATTTGATTCTTAAATATCTAATTAATAACTTTTTGGTATATTAGAATATTTTTTACTATTTCTTTAATAACTCCACATTTTTGTTGTAAACTACGCAACCTGTTATGGAACTGACGATACCCTCATAAAGCTGTTTTTCTATGTATACCACGGGTAACTAGATCATTGGGATTGGAAGGTGGAGATAGGTGGGTAATTAGGGGCTGGTTTTAATAAGAGTGGGTTTGATTGGGAGGACTAGACCGACTGTGGAACGATCTTCCGAATTCCGTTTTATTATGTTCTTACAAGCCGGGTCTTTTTATAACCAGAATCAATATTTTACTTGGCAGATTGCAAACCCTCCCCAACGCTACACCAAAATCCTAATAGCTGGTTTCCCCTACGTAGTACATGTAAAAAAAGAAAAAGTTTTGAAAGCTAAATTTTATTGCCTAGTATTTAATATATTTCTTTTCGATTGATTGATTTTTTTACACTACATTGAGGGAAATGTCGTCATAATATGAATGAATGTTTTTTTTTATTCCTACTTTGGAATGCCGACGCCGTTGCTAGGAGAAATAATAATCCGCTCGGATCTGTCATTTTTGCATGTGCATTTTCTTTAGTGATATCCATAGAATTATAATATACTAGAACGATCATTTGCCTGCAGTAAACGAAGCCGCTTTTTGTTTTCCAATTTGGGTTACATTTGCCGTGAGGATATTCAGTAATCATTTGGCCGCCCGCGTGAAACGTTCTCCGTATTTATTAAATAAAACGTGGTCAAAATGCCCAACTGTGCAGTGTCGAGTTGTAAAAACTATCCCAGAAATAATGGAAACATTATGGGAATCTCATTTCACTTGTAAATATCGTGTTTTTCTATTAATATAGTAAAAAAAGATAAATACGTTATATTCAAATGAATCGACATTAAGAACATGACATTCCACCGAAAGTTGTTACCTCTCAAACATTTTTTCCCCATTTTTGTGATAAGTACATAATAATCTGTATAATGAAAACGGCTGTTTTAAAAATTATTTAGATTTTTCTTCATGACAGTGTTACCAAGTGTGCTATAATATTAATTTAGTAACTTATGATGATACAATAATACTTTTAAAAGTTATTAATTTATTATATTATTTTTATTTATTTATTTTATTTGGGTGGTAGCAGAGCGGTTAGCGCGCTGATTAGCGCAGTGGTCTCGATTTCGAATCCTGTCACGACCGATTTCGTTCACCATTTATTTCGTTACCATTTATGCTTAGTTTAGGGTAATGTATGAGGATCTATATGTTCTGGTTATAAGGTAAGGATATATTCATTCTTTAAAAAAAAAGAACATTAATGCCCTAGTATAATTTATTGGTTATTCAAAATGAACAATTCTTTAGCAATGTAATAATCGTTTGGTAGCCGTCATGTGCTGATTGATCTTAAATACCAAAAAATAGGTATTACAATTTTGTTTTCTAGTATTTTCACAATATACAGTTAGTATCATAATATACATAACAATATCGTTTTTTTAGGCATAAAAACAAGAATTATTCGATCCAAATTTTTTATCGTAGTCTACGGATAAAACATTTCAGATTTCCACGTGATCCTATAAACTGGTCGAAGTGGACAGAAATCGTGAGAAAAACTCGAAGAAACGTATCATGGAAACCAAATAAAGGAACTAAGATTTGCTCTGAGCATTTTGAAAAAGAAGATACATACATAACAAAAGCAGGGCATCGCAAGATACGTAAAGGAGCAGTGCTTGTAGATAATTTGTTCGTTTTGACTATTAAATCAAATAGACCATCGAATCCATTACCTACACGATATTTTATTTTAATACAAATTCCCTCTAATTCTAGTTATTTTTTGTTATTATAAAATAATTTATTATTTTTTAATACCTCAATTAATTACCGATTGGAGGTTTTGTATTGTAAATCCAATGTTTTATTTCATATTTGATCATATTAAAGATTTATGCATATTTATTTTTCTCTCAAATCCCAATTATTAATATATTTACAAAAACCTGCGACAAAACAAGTTCTCTCAAGTTTGTATGATGTTGGCTTGTGACACCAGAATAATGAAATATTGAGGCAAGTAGGCATGGAAAACATCTAAAAAACATCCAACGTCAAAGCGGGCCTATTGACTTAATTTTACTTTGTACGTGGTAAATACAGTAACTAAAAAATAAAAATTTAACTATCACAATGTAACGCAAATAATAACATTAAAAATTTTAATGATTAAAAGGTAAAAAAAAAATCGTCTCATACATGCTAGTCGATTATTCAAGCTTCTTATATTTCCTTCTTTCAAAATATCATTCACATGGTCATGCCGTCCCATTCTGGGGCGGCCCCTGCTATTCACTCCATCTCTTACACCCATGTATATTTTTTTGGTCAGTCGTTCATCATTCATTCATTCAATATGCATGGATATAAAGGAAGCCAGGAATGTGTGCAAAAATAGAGGAGTGTGGCGCTCGGTTCTCTCTGCTTACCCCGTAAGGGATATGGCGTGATAGTATGTATGTAAAAAATATATATTTATTACTAACTCAAATGATGACATTAAAATTATTAACACCATTTTTATAGGGAATTTTTTTAACTGTTTGCAACATTATTTACACACACAGTCATACTGAGTGGTAATATATGTACAAGGCTTACCGACAGTATTACACATACATAGACAAGAGCCGGCTTCTCTTATACAGCGAGAGTTTGTATGGGAATGAGAATTCTAGTATATTATAATTCTATGGTGATATCATATCGCCTTTTTTAAGGAATATTCATTTAAATTGTTTAAACTATTATTTAAATAAACCACTATAATATAAATTCGAATCTTTGGATGCTTTTATGTTTTTTATTCAGCAATCACGCGAAAACGGCTGAAAGATTTTGGATGAAAATCGTCAAAAAATCCAAATGATGTGCGCCGATTGTGTAGTGTGCCGAGTTGTGTAATCCGATTGGTGCGCCTCTGTGGACATGCACTGCCACAAAGTCTGATCTGTCCGCTGCGCCTGTATGGACTCTAGCCTTTAATAGTAATTTTTGAAAATCTTTTCACCAGTACCCTTAAAAAGATTCGTTTTTGATATAAAGAACGGTTCATTTTATATCTTTATGCTATTGCGTGAGGTTTGTGAAATTTAAATTTGTTTAATACTTTTCTTGCAAAATTACTTTAAATAAAACCCTTTTTATTTTTTTTAATTGTAAATAACCAAAAAAAACTACTGTTAAGTACTTTTTTACTTCAATAGGAAGAAAATATGAAAATCTACCGACTGAGTTATTTTGATATTTTAATATTTTGATTACTATTCTGACTATTTGAATTTTACCTTTTCTTCGCGAAAAATTACTATTCTTAACTTTTTCTTTCGAATGTTTTAGTTCTTACTTATGTTAAAAAAATGCAATTGTTAAATTTATATTACTTAGTTTAAATTAAATTATTTAAAAGGTTTATAACTATGAAAATATTTTTTTTTACGGCGCTGGCCGATTTACTAATGATATTAATAACAATTTAGCACTACAAATAATAACACTCAATTATTATTATTACCATTATACACTTCATCAAAAGAATTAGCAGATCAATGCGTAAATTGTAAATTATTTAAAAGAGCAAAATAAAATGTAACAAAAGCATCATTAAGCTTTCAATTGGGAATAGTTCACCCATCCAGATACTTAACATATCAAAGGATTAGCCCTGTTACGGATAAAATGGACGCCATTTTTGAAAAAGTGGAGCAAGATCGGCATATCAGTAGTTACGACATAGATGAATGACTGAGAACAGTTTTGAACCATTTGAAAAAAAAAACTGGGTACAAAAAAAGCTCGATATTTGGGTGCCATATGAGCTCACTGAAAGAACTTAATGAACCGTGTACTCATTTGTGATTTTTTATTGAGATGTAATGAAACTGTACCGTTTTGCCAATAGTGAGTAAGTGCGTAATAAACAGTTGTCATGGTTTATTTGTCACTTGAATATTTCTGTAACTTAGTTTTAATATTCTATTTGTCAATAAATCTATATGGTCTTGCCATCTCAGGTTATTATCTATAATTAAGCCAAGATACGTTATGGAATTGACTTTTTCTAGAGGAACACAATTACAAGAATTTCTTGATAAACAAGAATGAACTTTTAGAATTAGTTCTGAACTTGGTTGGCCAATTCGAATAGGGCTAAATTTAAGGTATTTTGTTTTTTTTTATATAATTATTCTCTTAAAATATTACTTACCAACCAGGTTTTTATTTCTTTGATGGCTTTCTCTGCAGTTTCGAAACATTGTTTCCATTTTTTTTTCGCTCACTATTAGCACAGTGTCGTCTGCAAAACACAATATTCTTCCATCCATAAGCAGGCGGCATAAATTATTTACGTATTTAAGGAAGAGAATAGGTCCAAGAATGCTACCCTGAGGTACACCATATATGTAGTGTCCGACCGATGGTCAGATTTTGGCCGAAGCCGAAACCGAAGCCAAAGGTTTGATTTTACTAAAAAAATCGGTTAAAATAATAAATAATCTGCTTTCATAGTACATATCTAATTGGTACTTTAATGTAAATAAGTACATACATTGTTTTAACTACAACAAAAAAATACTCACGTTTAATGTTTTACTCACACTTTCCTGCAATTGCATCATTCGTTGATAATTTTCGTCTAAAGCCGTATTGATTTTTATCTAAAGTAATAAAGCAATCAAAATGTTAGTGTATGTGTGTGTGTATGTGTGTGTGTGTGTGTTTGTCTCACGCCTTCTGAAAAACCAAGAGCATCTAAAAATCTAATTTATGTGCGAACGTGTACCAGTATACCTGATGCAGTGTCACGCTAAAAATAATGCGATAAAAATGCTGAATTTTAAAAATATTTCAATAATTATTTTTTTCATACAAAATTTTCCAAGTCATATCTGTCAAAAAAGTGTACATTTTGCACGCAAATATCTGTTAGTTTAAAAGTTAGAAGTACGTATTTACACGAAGAAAATATATTTTCAAGTATAACTTAGCGTTTAAGTGAAAAACATGGTGAATATTTTGTATAATTATAATGTTTAACTTATTTTTAAAGTAAGCGTTTTGTACAAATGTACATATAACCCCGCCATTTTAATATCTTTTCATACGATATTTAATTTTCCTACCGAATGAATATGTTCTTTAAAATAATATACCTTTGAAATAAATGTGATTATGAAATAATAAAATGAAACACAAGACATTACAGCAAGTTTTAAGACATATATTGTAAAAGTCTGTTAATTATTAGTAAAGATATAGGCATAATAAAATTGCATAATTTGTATGTAATATTTGATATTTTGGACAATTTTCGTTTTTGTGGCTTCGAACAAACCAATGTATGTAGGTACCTACCTACATATCCAAAAAAATGTATCGAGCCCATTTGATAGTAATATTTTATATGTTCGATGGTTACTATGGTTACGGAAAGATTCTGATATTCAAATAAAATTTGATATGAATCGAATTTATTTAGAACATTGTTGTAGGTAGGTACCTACCTAATACTATTTACTTACAAATCAACAATATACTGATTTCCTATAGGAAAATTATTTTATTTATTTATTTATGTATGGATGCATGTATGCTATGTGCTCCTAAACCGTTTGTCCGATTACAATGAAACTTTGGTGAATTGTCGAGCGTATGCCCGGGATGGTTTCTGGATTTAAATTTTTTTCTTATTCTTCTTCTTCTTCGTGTATTTGGTCATTTTACCAATGAAAGCGGAATATCCTGGGAAACGAAGGTCCGACTGTCTCTCCATTTCTTCGCAGGTCTTCCAGGACGGTTCCTGGATTTAAACTTTTTTCTTCTTCTTCTTCATCGTGTATTTGGTCATTTTACCTATGAAGGTGGACTAACCTGGGAGAAGAAGTTCCAATTGTCCTTCCATCTCTTCGCAGGTTTCTGGATTTAAACTTTTTTCTTCTTCTTCTTCTTCTTCATGTATTTTTGGTCATTTTACCTATGAAGTTGGAGAATACTGGGAGAAGAAGGTCCAACTGTTCTTCCAACTCTTCGCAAGTCTTCCAAGACGGTTTTTGGATATAAACTTTTTTCTTCTTCATCGTGCATTTGGTCATTTTACCTGGACATTTTAGGTGGACTATCCTGGGAGAAGAAGGTCCAATTTTCCTTCCATATCTTCGCAGGTATCTGGATTTAAACTTTTTTCTTCATCTTCTTCGTGTATTTAGTCATTTTACCTTTGAAGGTGGAGTATCCTGGGAAAAGAAGGTCCAATTTTCCTTCCATATCTTCGCAGGTATCTGGATTTAAACTTTTTTCTTCTTCTTCTTCGTGTATTTAGTCATTTTACCTTTGAAGGTGGAGTATCCTGGGAAAAGAAGGTCCTTTCATCTCTTCGCGGTTCTTCCAGGATGGTTTCTGGATTTAAACTTTTCTTAAGCGGCTGAAGGGACGGGATGTAATGAAGGGAAGGGATGCACTAAAGGGCCTGAAGGGATGGGAGGTATAAAAGGGCCTAAAGGGACGGGAGGTACTGAAGGGCCTGATTGGAAGGGACGTAATGATGGATTGAAGGGATGGGAGGTACTGAAGGGTCTGAAGCGACCGTTCGTGGAGTCTAATTCTTTTTCTTCGTTTTCTTATTTTATGTAGAACTTTGGTGAATTTTATACAAAACTATTTCCTATGGATTAATCTTCTTCTTCTTTTATGTAGACCTTTTAGTCAGTTTTTATGCAATCTATTTCCAATAGTCTAATTCTTCTATTTTATGTATTTTTTCTTATTTTATGTAGACCATTGAAATAGTTTTTTATACAAACTATTTCTTATAGTCTTATACTTATTCTTCTCTTTTTTATTTAGACTTTTGGGTTAGTTTTAAGTCTAATAGTCTATTGTGCAGAAATATTATTAACAATATGCACACTTGATGAAAATACATATGTAAAAACGAATGGGATGTGGGATGTGACGATGTAACCTGCACTAGAATATTTTCAATACTTTTGTTTAATCAAATTTAAACCATTTATATCATCCTATTTTGAATAATTTTCAACACCTTCATATTTGATTTCGTTGACGATATTTAAATAATGGGGGTTGTGGCCATTACTGAACTCTTCACAACGTTAATATTCAAATTAAAAACTATTTATTATAGTTTAAGTCTTTTTCTTCTTCGTTAATGTAGACTTTTGTGTCAATTTTAAGTCTATCAGTCTAATTGTGCAAAAATATAATGCACACTTGATGAAAAAATATAAAAACGAATGGGATGTGACCAACACTAGATCTTTTCAGTACATTATTTAATCAAATTTAAACCACATTCCAACATCCAAAATTACTAAATTTTCAATAGGTATATATTACAATTTGTTTTCGATGATAATATTTAAAAATGGGGGTTGTGTACAACATTGATAAACTGTCATATTTAAAACCATTTCGCGTAGTCCATGCGTGCAGAAATTGTATATTATACTTCATTCACACTTTATAGCAATATATAAAAAAGAATGGGTTGTGGCCATCACTTGAACATTTTACAATGCTTAAACTCAATCAAATTTCAAACCACTTTTCATAGTCCGATATTGCAAAATAATTGGGTGACAATATTATAAAAACGATTGCTTATTCCTTCACAGTTTTACATTCTTGGCCAACGGCGGGACATAAAGGCTAGTGTGAAATAATGGAATGTTTATCAAGAAATTTGTTGAGGCGGATTTTAACTATTTTTTCAAAAACTTTTGAGATTATAGGTAGTGTTGGCGCCAATATGTCATTGGGATAATTGTCACATTTTTATTTTTATTACCTATATAAAGTGACACAAAATTGTTGCAATCATTGCCCGCCCCACATCCATAATTCAGTATCCTTTCAAACCGCGTCTTATAAAGACTGTCCGCATCTCTTCCACCTTTTTTACCGTTCCTCCAAACTCGCTATAGAATTGCCATCACCGCGCGCGTGTGAATAAAGTGCTATCATCCAACCAGGGAGAGGACTAAGGATCTGGTGAGTTTCCATATCGTCTGCTGACAGGAAAAAGTCACTAACTGCAACAAACATGTTTTCGAGATAATGGCTTTCAAAGTTTTTCGGCAATATTAACTCTCATAACTTCTTTAGTTGTTTATTGATTGTCATGAATTTTTCAACATATATAAAAAGTAGCCTAATCTAATTATATTTGATGTTCAAATTTGACAAAAACTCATAGGCAATGAAAAAAACACATATTGCATATAATGAGATTTTCCTGACGGCTCATCTGCCATATTGCGTGAGATTGTATGTAATATTTCTATGTGGCAAAACTCATTATAATGCTTTCATAAAAAATTTCAAATTTTAATCACTTCTTTGCAACCTGCACAAGTGGCGAGTTTATTGCCATTTTGCAATTTCTTCCAAACTTTTTGTATTCTTCTAATATTCTAATTTTATTAGTACCTACCTATCATGAATATTTCAGATGTTTCAAATGAAAGGTACCTATTGTGCCCAGGACCTCTAAATTTTTTTCTTGACTTTAAAATTAATAGAAATTTAGGTATTTACTCACATTTTCAGAAGATATTCAGATCAACTTCTATTTTCTCTCTTATATATTTTTTTTATGAATTAACCAATATTAAACCTGGTTTTGTTCTAAATCATATTATGAATTCTAAACCTTAAATACCATCAACATCAACAATACATGTAAAAATATAGTTTTTTTATGTTCGTTTAACAAGAAGGTACATTTATGCATCCTCATAATACCCAAATTTAAGCATAAACTTGTGCTGTAAATGAACAGTGTCAGGCAAACACCTTCTCTCTCTAAAGAAATCTAAGAAACTTGAAAAAAATATGAACATGTAATAATGATTCATAATATTGATGAGGCGATATATGTGTTCCAGGATATAAAAATATAGTGTTTGGTTCTCTCTGCCTACCCCGTTAGGGACATGCATGGGTTGATGTATGAGAATAACAGACTAAAATGTTGAGATGATGTTTCAATATAAATAAGGCGATTAATGCAATCCGGGATAGAAAACAATGGCGTTCTTTTCTCTCTGCCTACCCAGTTAGGATGTGATGCTATGTATTTATCGAAAAGTATTTTTTTTAGTTAATGTGTTAAAATTTTCGAATGTTGGTAGTTAAATACAAAAATATGTAAAAAAAGACTTCATTACAACGATAATGACTTTTTCCAGACAGCATAATTGAAAAAAAATGCAGATAATGAATATTTTTCCGAAAAATCTCCGCAACGGGACTTGATATGAAGATAATTTTTTTTCCAGATGTAAAGTGTGTTTTGGTGAATATGATAGCATAGTTAACTCAATTTTGCCAAAATAGGCAGTTAGTGACTTTTTCCTGTCAGCAGACGATATATATCCTTCCTTTGCCTTGCGGTGGTTGCAACTAATCACCCGCACCGAAAAATACAGTCCACTTTATCTTTAATTTCATATCCGCGTCAACAGTTAGTAATGAAATAGGTCTGTAGTTAGATATATTGAATCTTTCTTATGTATAGGTGTTATAGTTGATTTTTTAAATAGTCGGGGAATATGCCATTTTGCAGGCTAAGATTTATGATATATTTAAGAGGTTTGGATATTTGTAGTTTAATACTTTTCAATAATTTCGAATCCATACCGTCTATTCCTGTGGATGTTGTGCTTGAGAGGAAGCGGCCGGAATTGATCAATAGAAAGGATGTGGTCTTTCATCACGATAACGCTAGACTACACACAGCTTTAACCACTAAAAATTAATTAGAGTTTGGCTGGGAGGTGTTAATGCATCCGCCATATAGTCCTGACCTTGCACTTTCAGATTTTCACTTCTATCTTTCGGTCTCAGAATTCTTTAGGCAGTGTTAGGTTAATATCAAGAGGGGACTGCCAAAATTACTTGTCGCGTTTTTTCCCAAAATTTCTACAGCAACGGGATCATGTTACTACCTACAAGATGGCAGAAGTGTTTGAACAAAATGGCACAAAAGTACATACTTTAATTAAATGTAAATAAACTTTGAAAAAAAAAATGTTTGAGTTTTCCAACTGTCGATTCGTTCAAGAGAATAAAATTCTTTTGAAGGAAGAAGCAGTTTAAATCCTAAACGCGTGTATGAAGGAATTGTATGCAGGGTCTACTTTTTTCGCGGCTTTTCCAACTTTGAAGTCAAAAACACCAATTTAGAGGCTTCGCAGCATATTTGTTCCATATACGGATTTATTCAGAATTCGGAGTACAACATTTCGTGTGTCTGTGTGTCCCCCCCCCCCCCTTATAACTTTTGATCCGCTCAATTTACAGAGCCCATTATTTCAGAATTGATAAAAAGTTATTGGCCTACAATACTTTTATACTCATGATTTTGAATTTTTGTTTCAATCAGGGGTTATCAACTTTTGAATTTTTGGTTTATTTTTCCATATATCACAGAAACCATAAAATCTAGAACACTGAAAATTGGTATAAACATAGACAAATACAATATCTCAAATAAATTTTTTCAAAAAAAATCCAGGGTTTCTCAAGCATTTTTTATTAGGAAAAATATTTTTTTTATTATAAATTTATGAGTTTAACTGCCTATATTTCCGAATATTTTAAAAATATCGAAAAAAGCCGAAACAGCCCAACTAGATAATTTAATTTTCAATAAAAAATAATAATATTAATATTGCAGAAGTAAATCTATTTTTTTAACAATTTTTATAAAAATTGAATATACTGACGACATCACTTCATACAATTTGTATGGCAGTCGCCTATACACAATAAGTAAGAAGACTTAATAGTTTGATACTTAAATCTCCCAACATACATACATACCATCATGCTGTTTTCATATTCTGGGTAGAAAAAAGTACTGACCTCCATACTGTCCTATCTTGACATACATAGCTAAATGTGTTGTATAGAAAATAAAATATCCTAAAATATTCAATAATTTGGATTTATGGGTTTATGGTTAGGTACTTATTCTTCAACTATACATACTATCGCTATCGACAGTTGGATCTCATGTGTTACATGCAATTAGTCATATAAAATGCGAAGAAACTTTTTCCCCGACCTAATATCATAAGTGAACAGTGAACGAGAAGCTAGCTAGGCTAAAATAAATACCAATGCGCATGCGCGCAAAATGATTTCCACTAACCAAAGAGTACTAATAAGTAGAGAGATAACGGACGTATTTTGGTCTTCTGCGCAGAAGCCAACATCTATCTGTCAAAAGTCAAAACGCCCGCGGTTGGGCAAAAAACTTGTCATTAGTGTCCGACACAGGCACAGGTCACAGACAGACATACTAGTGATACTAGAGTCTATCTGTGTTCTATGAGTCTATCCGTAGGTATTATATACTCTTTGCTGGAGTCTACAAATGAGCTGTGAATTTTTAAATTAAATGCGAAAAATTAAAAGAATATATAAATTTAATTTATAATTCAATTTATAAAGCAACTCGCTCACGCGAGTCGCTATTATTATTATAGACAAACTTAAACCTAACCTAAGGATGCAGAAAAAAAGAGCCGGTACTAGACGTTACTCACAGACATAGGTTGACAAATAAGTTCTCTTTTCTATGGGTTGACAATTGACAATGCGGCGGGAATAGTTTGGCGCGCATGCGCATTGGTATTTATTTTAGCCTAGCTAGCTTCTCGTGAACAGTGAAGGCAAAATAATATGAATATAATGTTGCGTATGTATAATTTGAATCTGTAGATATTATGTAAGCGGGGCCTAGGCAACATGCCAATTTAACGAGAGAGAGAATAAGCAAAGATAACTAAATGTATGGAAGTGACAGTTGTCACGTGACAGGTCTAGACAACATGCCATTGATACGTTATACGCATTTATACGTGATCTTATATTCGCTACGATTCCTTTCGACGCCTAGCAACGGCCATACAAACTGGTTATCGTCGGTAGGCAACGTGCCATATTTCTGACGTTTGGAATGGAAAAATAATGTTTTTTTGGATAATAGTCATTACTGTCATTATTAGCGATCAAATTTGTTCTGGAACCAGTGTGACCGTTTTTAGTACTAAATTGGTATTTTCGCCACTTTGGAACACGTTTGGTATTTTTTTAGTATTTTTGAAATTTTTGGTATTTTTTGGTATATTTTGTGATTTATGGAAAATAAAATACCATTTTTTGGTATTTTTTTAGTATTTTTGGTATATTTTGTGATTTTTGGAAAATTAAATACTTACCATTTTTTGGTATTTTTTTAATATTCTGTCTGCATTCACTTTTTTTGTCCATGATAATTTAACCGCTCTTTACTTCTATTATTTACTCATTGATGGACATTGTATGGTGGTGGCGGGATCTTTTGAATTACATTTTTTAACTGGTGACTTTTCACATTATTCTAAAAATACTAAAAAGTATCGAACGTTAAATAACTTCTGTAAAATTACATGTATCGTCCACATTGAACAAAGTTTGTTGACATTTTGTGTTTTGGTGGAGTTAATAATTATTATGAAGCGGAAATACGAACAAAAATACTGTCCTGAATAGGAACAGAAATGAATTTCATAATAAATTTACTTTCAGATGCACCATAATGCATCTTTAAGTAGGTTATCTCAATCTTTTGTTAATCATATTCTTTGTAGGAAAAATTAAGTTTTTTTTTCATATCTATGGGGCGATTAAAAATATCTTTTTTTCTTCGAATGTAGTTAAGTGACAGTGCTAAGTATTTAATTAACAGCTCCAGTACGGTAACAGCTCAGTTTTGTAAGATCTTTTCAATTATATAATATTTTTGCCATGAATATAATATTTGGATTTTTAGGTACATGACAGCCGATTATTTTTTAATTATTTTCAGCAAGAGCTAATGTGTTTAATTTGACTTTTCTGCAAAGATGATCATTATTATTCTGTACATATAATCGAATTTCATATGATTTCATTTCTTACTCGCGACACATTCTTTCTCCCAGCCATATAATTTTGTTTATCCGGTAATTAACTCGTTTACCACGCTCCTCCTTGTTATATACGTAACAATTATACTATAAATACATGCGTGTTTTCTTAGTATGTTCCCAAATATCGTTAAAAAATTTAGTATTTTTTTGGTATTTTTTCACATTGGGTTTAGTATATTTTCGCCACAAGTGCGGTATTTTCGGCAGTTTGGAAAACGGTCACACTGTCTGGAACGTGGTATTTACCATTACCTTATATACATACGAGCGGATAAATGTAACACATACCCCCCACTCTGCCGTTACTAGTAATGTTGCCATTCCATAATAAATAGTTTTACTTAAAATAAAATTCTTGTTATACCTGTGGCAATGATATATGCAACTGTCAAATGTACAACAGCTGTCAAAGTAGAAAGAAAGTATTTTATGGTCCACTGTCATCTTCATAAATGTACCGTGGATAGTACAATAAATTATTAGAAAACCATACGTACGATACATAAGAATTGTGAAGAATAAAATGATCCTTGATAAATTTACTATCAACAAAATCATATCGTTTATAGTTTGTTATGCCCGAAAAAAATAATGCCGAAAAACAATGATTTTTGTTTTGTTCCACGGCAACATTTCTGAAAGCAGCTAGCGCTCGTTGCGGGCAAGCGATGGAACTAGCAGCTAGCACGCGCTATGGCACGCGCTCTCTTGGCATTCGACGCTGGTGGAGGACGGACGGTTTGGTGTGACGCCGTCATCGGTCGACACGCGCGTCCCGATGGCGGCCATATTTTCGAGAGCACGAGGAGGTCTGTGTGACAGGACCCGTCACGCGCATGGACGCTGATGGTGCCCCAGAACCAAGATGAGGGCATCAACAGGACAGGAGGTTGGAGGCAGAGCGCAGTGTGGGGCCACCGCGTAGGGAACGCGGCGGCTCGCAGATTGGACCACGAAGGGCAATCCGTGTCGTCTGGAGCGTCGGTTCGCCTCCGGTGAGGCCCCAACTGGTATGCCACCTCTGTCGAGATGCGCCGTCATAGCGTGCCGTGGGGCACAGAGCCAGCCATGGGTGACGGTCTGGAGGAGGAGATCAGGAGGAGAAGAAGAAACCACGCCGGACACGAGGAAGACCTGCTAGCCTGACGCAGAGGCTGGGCCCCACCGATCTACCGTCACCACGTGGAAGACAGTGACATGCCTGGAGTAAGGATGTCGCTGTACCCTGGGGCGGTATATTCTGGTCGGCGTCTTTTCGTGTGTTCGCGTGTGTTTGACAGTTCGTTTCGATAGATGCCACGTGTTTCTGTTTTATTTGTTGTCTGTTGTTTTGTTTTTTTATTATTTTATTGCCATGGACCAACTATAATGATTTTTTGAATAAATGCGCCGTACTACTCCAATTTCATAGTGTCACCATCATTTGTCTCCTTTTCTTCCCCACACCTTGGCTTGATGTTTCCTCGTGGTAGACGAGAGGTCTCATCAAGTTATTGCTCAAAGAACATTTTTTATGGTTTATTAAATTTTATTGAATGTTTAGTTTTTTTGAAAGTTTCTCAACTTATGACTAATCCGATATAACAATTTCAGGTCAACTTGGAAGTTATTGTAATAATCAAAGAAGAATACATTCGTTCCTTCGGCCCATCTGTCCCTGGTCCCTCCATCCCTTCGCCCTTTGGGTCCCTCTGCCCTTTCGGTCGCTTCGTCCCTTCCATTTATGTTCGTAGTCCTATGTCGATTATCTTCCGTAAATTCCTTTGTGAGATATTATATAAATAAAAATTATAATTTAAGTATATTGTTTCACAGTACTTATTTATATAATACGTAATTTTCATTAACATGTTCTAAAATTTTAATTTAAACATTGGTATTACCTAAGGTTGGTATTATCACTAGGTAGATACTATTGTCAAAGAGTATATAATACCTACGGATAATTATTGTTTACGTACACTTACCATTTAATTATATTGATTCAAGGGATCTTTGGCACAGGCTTCACGTATTAATATATAGATACTTATTGGTTTCCTATAATTATATCAGTAACTCACAATAAAGTGAAAACTCCCTACTTTTTGTTTTTTTTCATACTTTTTCTTAGGTATGTGGTTATAAAGAATTTGGTGATTTTGCTTAACAGCGTTTCCCCGCCAAATTTCGGGTCTGCTCGGTTTTTGCGGCCGTGTTATTCATCCATTTACAAACATAATATTCATGTCAGAGCCTAACCTAACGAACATATTCCGATCGAAAACAGAATTCCATATTTTTTGCCAATTTTCCCATACATTTTAATCAAAACTAGAGTATTTCAGTAGGAACTAGAGTAGTAGAGAATTTTAGAGTATAACTTCAATTTCTGCTTGACAATTTTTCAAGGCTAAATATTTCCTTGCCATAGGTATAACATGAATTTTATTTAAAATACAATTATTATTATTACATGGCATTTATTTAAATAAAATTATGGCAACACTATAGCGGTAGAGTGGGGGGTATGCGCAATATTTAGCCGCTCGTATATACATCCAACATCCAGTTCTCTTTTCTATGTATACATCCATGATTTTGACAGACATTTGTTTTGATATTTCATTTATTATCATTATTTTCTCGTTGAACCTGGTAAATATATACTTGTTATACATTTTAGTTTTAATACATTATGTGAACATGTATTAAATATACGCAAATATATATTTTTGCATATTAAAAAAGAAGCATTATAAGCGTGAAAAAATTGCCGCGCAAAGTAATATTTTGTTTGATGATTTTTGTGTTTAATATAATATTTCGGTTTTATATCGTAGAAATAGTAAACATATACTTAAAATACATTTAATATAAATCAAATGTGTAAAAACATGTATTAAAATATGCGCAAAGATTTTTTTCTCATTTTGAATTTGCTTATTTACAAAGTATGATATATTATGTCTGCTATTTGATTACTTCATACAAATAATATAATAATTCTATATCTATTCTAGAAAAATGCATTCGTTAAATTGGTTAAATTTAATACGCATTGCCAATTTGGAAGATGCAAGGCAAAGACGTAAAGAAAATTCCTCACCTGTAAATAGATTACAAAAAATAGACAGGCTGTCAGAAGTGGAATTTATGCAACATTTTAGATTGGATAAGTCAACTTTTAGAAATCTTTGCCTCGACATCAAGAGATTAACACCGTTGCGGGGAACACAATATTATCCATTGGAAGTGAAGGTACATATTATAATTAATTTATTTAAATACAATACAACACTTCAATATAAATGGATCAGCAACGCCCCAATAGGCATAACATTAGTTTTGGCGCTGTTGTTATTAAAGATTATACATTATTGTCTGTTTATATTACATATTATGATTCATGATAGGTATATTACTAATTATTATGTTTAAACATAGGTGCTGTGTACACTCAGTTTTCTGGCTACTGGCTCGTATCAACGAATTGTTGGTAATATGTTGAGAATTCAACAAAAGCAAGTCAGTCGTTTTATTACTGATGTGGTGAAGGCCCTCACTTCACCAAATCTAATTAATAAGTGGATTGATTTCCCCCAGCAACGGTCACAAAGAAATGCTATTAAATCGGAGTGAGTATAAGCCTTGTTATACAACATATACAAGCATGTAATTTTTGAATTTCTTGACATAAAATACTTTCTCAGTTTTCAGAGATCATTTGGGCTTCCAGGAGTCGTTGGGTGCATAGACTGCACCCATATTGCCATCGTACGCCCACCCAACGACGAACATCTGTATTTTAATAGAAAGGGTTATCACTCCCTTAATGTTCAAATGGTAAATTTATTAATGTTTTTAACCAAGCAAGTTGTTTTATTATTGTATTGCAAAATACTTATTTTAAAACCTCTTTCATTTTTCACAGGTTTGTGACAGGAATCTTAAAATATTAAATGTTAACGCCAAGTTTGGTGGAGCCACCCACGATTCCTTTATATTGTCTTCTAGCAAAATGGAAGGATACATGAGGGAGCTTCATCAAACGGGAGAGTATGTTTGGTTGTTAGGTAAGTAATAATGAAATTATTTGTTCATTAATTACAAAGTAAACAACAGGTATATTAATTTATTTTATTGATACACAGAACCAATAATTTACAACATATTAACATTAAATACATTTACTTTATAAAAAAATCATCCCATCTATTGTTTTTTTTTTAAATGCAGGTGACTCTGGCTATCCACAAAGACCATGGCTAATGACGCCAATTTTAAATGCTGTGGCAGGAAGTCGTGAGGAAACATACACCCGTAAACATATTCAAGCCAGGAATTCCGTTCAGCGTTGCTTTGGTTTACTCAAATCTCGTTGGAGATGTTTACTTCGACACAGGAAACTTCATTATGATCCGATTAAAGCAGCTGAAATTACACTAGCTTGTTGTGTTCTGCACAACATTGCAATTTCAGCTCGCTTACCATTTCCAGCATTGGATGTAGAAATGAGTGAAGATGATGTCGAAGTTAACATCTCAAATGAAGACAACCAAAGTGACCTCACTCAAGGAAGGGCATTCTTGAATAATTTGTTGATGAGATTGTAAGTTAGTTGTCTACTTTTTTTGTTTATTTTAATTATATCTTTATTTTCAATGTTCAATGTTAGTAAATTTTTTTATGAATAATTAAGTGTAACCCATCACGTTGTTGGCAAATAATAATTATTATAGAAATATTGCTTAAAATTTGAAAGAGTTATATTTATTTATATAATTTATGTACATGTGTACAAAGGTTGATTTAATATTTATTAAGTATCTAAATTAAACTATAGGTATTTCTTTATTGAACTTTTTCAGATAACATAGTAGAGTATAAAAAATAAATGTACATTAGGAAGAGGATTTATAGTGAAACTATACCTTTAACCTTCGCAGATGTCCAAGTAATAAGTTGACAAAGCTTTATCGTAATCGGATGAAAAGTTTGGCTGAATAATTCTACCAGATTTTATATAAAAGAAGAAGATATATTTGACTATGCCCATATCCTAGGTACTGAATACATAAAACTATTTTTTTAAATTGTGTTTCTATTGACTTATATATTATGTTTTTCAATACTATAATAGTTATTACCTACTGGTTGATTTTTCTTTCGATTTATATTTTATTTGTTTTGATACTGAGTTAAAACTCCTAATATTGTGTTTTGTTTTGATTTTCATGTTGTAAAGTCATGCAATGTGAATTTTGTTTTTTCAATTTGTTTATAGAAATTGTATTTTTTTTACATGTAAATAAAGTATTATACAATACAATAACCGTATAAGAGATCTAACCAAATCCTTTGAATATTATGTTCAAATTAAATATTATATTCACAAAATTTTCTTTTTATTGAAAAATATTCTATTATTGGCACCTTACAAACAAAAAAAAACAATAAAATTGGGAGCAAAGCCATGAATGTGCTGTTTTTGACATTTCACATAAAAAATTAACACAAAATATTAATTTAAATTAACTTTATACAGGTTATACAACATTGTATTAGTAATAAAATAATTGGGATTGAATAAATATTATTTGCTCTTGTTGGCATTTAACATACATAATTATCAAAAAAAAAAACAAACAAATTATTATTTTTAAATATAAACTAAATATTCTAAACTTGGAGCAATAAAATTATGGCTAATATGACATAATTTAATCACTAAAAGGAATGATTTTTATATTTCAATTTAAAGACTAGTCAAGGTATAAAATAATTATCTTTATTATATTATCATCACAATACTCTATTAAATTAACTTTTTCAAGATATACAGTATTGTGTGATGGCTAAGTATAAAAATTGTGAGCAACGTCAAATAAATAAGCTCTTATTGGCATTTAACATAAATAATTAGTAAAAAAAAATACTCTTATATTAACTTTTTCCAAGATATACAGTATTGTGTGATTGCTAACTATAAAAATTGTGAGCAACCTCTAGATAAGCTCTTATTGGCATTTAATATAAGTTTTTAACTAAAAACAAACTATTATTTTGAAATATAAACTAAATATTCTACTCTTTGAGTAAAAAACAATTATGGCTAATATGGCACAATTTTATCATTAAAATAGACTGACCATAAATGTGTATGATTCTTATATTTTAATTATTATTAATATCACTTAAATACACATAATTCAGTCTTTAATTGCTACTAAAACATAATACTAATCCTCCACAGTACACACTTGTATGGTGAATAATATAACATTGTATAATAAATCTTGAAATACAAATAATAATGTTTAGTAGTGGAGATAATTACATGTTATTAGTGTATAGATACAGATTTTACTCATAATTCTACTTGTGTACAAAACTATTTTGAAAGTAAATACAATATAAAATGAAAGTCTAAACAGACATTTTACTGAAAATTCTACTTGTTTACTAAAGTATTTTGAAGGTAAATACAAATTTAAATTTTTATCTGACGTTTGGTATTGACAAATGCTATTCAAAGGCATACATTTTTATCAGCGGTTTTGCTCGGGTATTGGCAAATGCCTTTGAATGGAATTTGTCAATCCTTCTACAGCAGAAATTAATTTTGATAAATGTTCCTCCACGATTCCCAAAGCCCTCGACTGTAAGGCGTATTTTTGTAGCTTTCTTTCATGTAAATTTTTTTCCTTTTTCTCTTCTAGTTTCAGTTTTCTCTCTTCTATCATCCTAAATTCTTGTATTGCTCTGTCCATGTTGGTCGGCGGTTGTCTACGACGCCGCCTTATTGGTCCGGTTCTCGCTGTCGGACTTCCATCTCCCAACTCTTGATGTATTTCTGCGTTCTCTTGTGTGTTTTCTTCATGTTTTTCTGCAATGAGCGTTCTTGAGATCTCCCCTAACTCCAATTTTTGATGTGTGTCTACAAGAAAAAAATAAGTGTCATGAATTTGGTAGAGAATATCCTTCATTATTTGTTTCTAAAATTAATATTATTACATAATTAATTTATTTATTGTATTTTGATACTTTTTATATTAGGTACCTAAACACATAGGTAATTCGTAGTTAATTTTTCAACATTTCATCATTCCATATTTAAATATTTTTCGTTTTTTTTTTTTTATAATATTTTGACATTACTGTTGTAAAAGTATTATATTGTGAAAATAAAAACGTAAAATGTCTTTTTTCGACAAATAGAGCACAAACGTAATTTTATTTTCAATAATAAGAATTGACATTATATAATATATACCTGGTAATTCAATTAAATTAATTTCCTCTGCAAACTCCTCTCTTTGTTGTGGCATTGCTGCAGAAGATATTTCCTGAAATAACCACAAAATTTATAATTTAAATGTAGTTTAAAATATTTTTTTATTGTTGACTTGTAATGTGTGCCTACTGCTGGTTGCTTAGATGGAAAAGAAAATACTCACCGTAAGCCCTGATTCCATTTTCTGTGGGAGGCCCGTAACTGCTATGATGCCAATAACCTGCATCAACCGTTCCTCTAATTCGGTTAGGTTCTTAGAGGTATTGGCACCTCCCCCGGTTCCTCTCATGCTTCGGTTATTGATTGCCACTTTCTTTTTTGTTTTTGATTTCCAATCACACCAGATCTAATAAGAAATGAGAAGGTGAGTAATGTAATAAACAACATGATGAAGTATTTTTCAATTAACATCAGGAAAGAAATAAAACAAAAATACTCTTTTCCAATTTTCAATGGTTCTTGATACTCCACTCCCATCTGAGTTTAAAGTGTCCGATAGTTCCCGCCACTTGACTTCTTGAATTATTCTCCCGCTATGACCTTCAAATGGTCTGGAAATATCGCCACTTCTAAATCAAAACAAACATGTTAATATAGGTACGTTAATAGGAATGGCATTATAAAATACATCATTGTCATATCACGAATGCTTTAAATATTTAATACAACTTAGATAAGATAATATTTTTTTTTTGTTTAATACCTACATAAAAGTTATTAATAATAGTTAAGATACCTTTCCATAAATTCCAACATTGTTTGGAATTGGGAACGTGATGTGCGTTGTCTTTCCATCTTTAAAATGAAAAAGTATTTTTAATTTTATAAAAAAGCCACCATAGTTAACGTAAGTATAAAATTTTATTTGAATAGAGGTAATAAAGGTTACGAACTTTTCACACTTAACCTATAATACTATGAATACCTATGTTTAAATAGCGATTGGTAATTGTTTACAAGAACTGTCCCTGGCCGATCGTAATAATTTTTATATCAATAGATAGATAAACGCGTATATATTACGGGAAAAATAAAAACTTTTGGCGGTGAGGCTTTAAAAAAATAAAATAAACTTACGAAAAATGTATGGAGAATACATTACAATTTGTTAGTTTTCTAACACAGTTTAAACTTTCGAAAGTCACCGCTAGGTGGCAATTCTGCCTCCAAACCTCTAGCGCTTTTAAAACAAATTACGAATAATGATAAAATTGCGATTTTCACATTCACACCCGTGGAATAAATTATATTCCATTAAAATGATTGTAATCACATATTAATCTAACGATATTCTTATATTCAAAACATGATTTTTAAGTAAAAAATAAGCACCAATATAAAAAAAAATATTAATACACATTACCCCCTATTCAGTAACTATTGGAACTAAAATAGGAATGTACTAAAATTGTAGATTTTTAATTTACGGTCTTATTTCAGCGTTATAAAATATCAACTTTGACTAAATGGAATAGGAACGTACCTATATTGGCCGGAACGTTCTTAAAAAGTTACTGAATTAGACGTACTATGAATAATTATGAAAATTGTGAAATTTTCATAATTATTCAAAATACGTCTAGTTCAGTAACTTTTTAAGAACGTTCCGGCCAGTATTAAGTACGTTTCTATTCCATTTAGTCCAATTTGATATTTTATTACGCTGTAATAAAACAGTAAATCTAAAAACTACAATTTTAGAACGTTTTTATTTTAGTTACAATAGTTACTGAATAGGGGGTATTATCTAACTGAATAACAACAGGAAATATAAAAAGCATAGATACACATAAGTCATTCTATTTTATTTTTCCAAAGATATATTTTCGTGATTATTGCCAACACAAAAAATAACAAGTTTGAAAATGAGTAGGTAGGTACCTACAAAATATCTTGAGCTGTTTCGCTGAGAAGGGGGCTATTCGCACGTATACCAAGGACGCAAATAAACAAAAATTGGCGCTCTGCGCACCTGCAAACCACGTTCAAGATATTTGGCGAAAACTATAATACTGTTGCTTTTAATGATACACTCGTAACAGCACAGTATAAAATGCAACAAGTCCACGCGAGTCGTAATAATAACTAGATACAGACCTAACAAACCTATTCTAAAGAAACTTTTGGTACCAAAAAATTGGTTAGGTTTGTATGTATTTTTCATTGCGACTCGCGTGAGCGAGTTGCATTGAGTCAAAAAATACCCCGATTGAAAAATGTTGATATGATGTACACACGTTATATTTTTATTTTTAATGATTTTGTAGTATAATATATAATGTAACTCGCTCGCTATAGCATGTAGACAATATTGCGACTCGCGTGAGCGAACCAAACTTTTGGTTAAAATAGGTTGGTTAGGTTACTATGTAGACAATATTGCGACTCGCGTGAGCGAGTTGCATTATTGATTGAGTCAATAAATGTTGTAGAGAAATACCACTCTCATTCAATTCACCCTAATTTAAAATATTGAAATGATGTTTTCACGTAATATTATTGTATTTAATGATTTTGTAATTTAGTATATAATGCAACTCGCTCACACGAGTCACAATATTGTCTACATACTATCCTAACCAACCTATTTTATCAAAATTAAAGAAGGTTAAAAAGGTTAATTAGGTTTGTAACGTATAGTAACAATATTTTTTTACTTTATGAATGCGCTAATTTTAACAATATTATGTATTTCTGATTGAAATACCCGGTTTATAGGTTCTACAGTAAATTCGCTACTGTTAAGTTGGTTTATTATCATGTTTTTAAATAACATATTCTATATTGTGAATATACCTACTCGTTCTATTGATGAATTTAGAATTCCGATTATGGCAACATTTTAAACGAAAAATACGAACATTTCTTAGCTTTTCATTGGAGGGAAATATCTAGATTTTCAGAAAGCCGTCCATTTTCGTCGTTCAATTCGGAATAATTGTAATAACTTATTTTATGTTAATATTGTGTGTTTTCGGTATCGTTTTTACGCGTGTGATTGTGTGGAAATTGTGATTTAAATATTATTTATTATTTACAGTTAAAAATAATGCCGTATGAAGTTTGTAACATTAGTGATCGCGACGCCATCAGAATGGACACGACCAAGTCCTCGATTTTTTAATTGAGCATGGTGTTTTAAAAGATTCAACACCATGCGAAAAATGCAAGGCGTTTTTTTTTTGTGTAAATATATTTCATTGGAATCCTTATTCAAAATGGCGTCAAAAATTTTTCACAAAATTAAAATGTGAGTGTTAATAAAATATGTTATAATAGTGTTTTTTTTAATTATTGCTTCTTCAACTCTAGCGGTGAATTTCGAAAACTTGAGTAGAGTCAGGAAACCAACCATTTTTATAATTAATTCTGATTTTTTTTTCATACATTTTTCGCAATTTTATTTTATTTTTTTTTTAATTTTTCAAAGCCTCACCGCCAAAAGTTATTATTTTTTCTGTAATATATACGCGTTTATCTATCTATTGATATAAAAATTATTGCGATCGGCCAGGGACAGTTCTTGTAAACAATTACCAAAATTACCTTTATTATTATATTTTTAGAATTAAACTAATCTTTAAATTTCAAAAATATACATGCATTATACATTAAAATATAAAAAAATAAGCTAACAAATCAAGATACTCACATTTAATTAAATAATAACCGAACGCGCGCCAAAGAGAATATAATCCACGGATAACGTGCGCCAAATAGGCGATGACAGTCAGACTGAGAAAATAAATAGACTGCCAACCTAACCATCGATGGTTTTAACTTTTGGACGCCAACGACGCTGTACGCTGCAACGATGTGTCACTTGCCAACGAAATTTATTTCGCTGATCCAATTTAAGAACACTCTTTTCTTGAACGAATATAAGATAAACATGGCATGTTGCCTAGGGTGACAGGAAATTTATTCGAAAAACAATTATTCGAATGCTCAATTTTACGAAAATCAATTTTACGAATGGCAATTATTCGAATCACATTTTTTCGAAAAACAATTTTCCGAACCACACAATTATCAGAATTTACAATTGTTCGAATTTTTATGACGTCATGTTGGTAGTATTGTAAGAGGAATAAACCATAGATTTTTATTATAATATACTAGATGTCGTAGTTAGCAAATTTTGTATGAATCGAAAACAAATGACTCACTTTTTGCACGGAGTACTACATCTACATAGTATATTATGTATAATAAAAATCTATGGAATATACAACATGGCGACGCACCGCGCTGTCAGATATCCTAGGATGTACACCTATTTTTTATTTATTTATTTATTTATTTATTTATTTATTTGGGAAGCCAACAGCTCATTTACATTTTTTATAATACAAATTTTAACATAGACTTCAGAGCCAATAACAAGCTTTCCATCAATAACAAGAAAATACTGTAAACAACTCATGTTACACGCACACACACACACACACACACACACACACACACACACACATGCACATATACAATTTGTTTGGGATGGATAGGAGGGTACGAGGGAGGAAAATTAGGAGCGTATCACCTTCAATATCTCGCGACGAAACTTATCATATTTCACATTGAAGATGTCCACCCCGGCTGAGAACAACGTGTTATGAGAATCACATACGCGTGGAATTGTAGCATTCTTTCTGATATTTGTTCTACATACCGGAACATGTAAAAGTTCAGATCGGCGAACCATTCTACCTGGAACATGGATACCCACTAGGTTAACAAGCTCAGGTGAGTCGATGGCACCGTTCAGAATTTTATGCAGCAGCGATTGGTCGTGCAAGACTCTTCTAGATTCGAGAGTGTCAAGTCTGTGATATTTTAATGTTTCCCTATAGTCAGTAAAATTTAAATGAAATTTATGATTTAGGTAGTTAATGAATTTATGTTGTACTCTTTCAATTCTAGTGATATGTGTTACATATAAAGGGGACCAAATTTGTGTACAAAATTCAAGGTGGGGGCGTATATAGGTGGTGTATAAAGTATAAAAAGTGTTAATATTTCTGAAAGGCCTGCTTATGCGGATAATAAATCCCAACATCTTATTCGCTTTGCTAATTATATTATTAATGTTTTCAATGTAATTTAACTTAGAATCAAGTATCACACCCAGGTCTCTTATATAATTGACTTCATTGATGTTCAAGTCATTGAAGGTATACGTGAAGTTTATCTTGTTTGTGTTGTGGGTAAATGTTATTTTATTGCATTTCAATATGTTCAGCTTTAATTTATTTAATGTACAGTAAGAGTATAATCTGTCAAGGTCTTCTTGAAGTTTGTAGCAGTCGGTTATGGAGTTAATTGCGTAGTATACCTTCATGTCATCAGCAAATGCGAGATACGACGAATGAATAAAACATTTGTGAATGTCGTACGTGTAGATGTTAAATAAGAGAGGACCTAGGTGAGATCCTTGGGGGACACCTGAAGGAGGAACAAAGAAGCTTGATTTAAATCCTTCGACCATCACTGACTGCATTCTATTCCGAACGTATGATGTAAACCACCTGAACAAGTCTCCATGTATGCCTAAGTTATGTAATTTTGATAGCAGTATGTCATGGTTTACTCTGTCAAACGCCTTAGCATAATCAGTATAAATCACGTCCACTTGGCGTCTTTTATCCATGTTACTTGTGACGTACTCGGTAAGTGTAATAAGATTTGAAAGGACAGAGCGACGACGTAGGAAACCGTGTTGATGATTTTGGATATTTAGTTTAACCGTGTGATAAATTTGGTCATATACAATACGTTCGAGGACTTTACTAAACACCGGTAGAATGGATATTGGACGATAATTTTGAATATCACTTTTTGGGCCAGATTTGTGAATAGGTATGATAAGAGCTTCTTTGAATTTTTTGGGAAATATTCCTTCGGAAATGGATCTATTAAATAAAATATTAAGTGGGATAGAAAGCGTATCTGCACAACGTTTAATGAAAATAGGTGGTATATTATCGCTACCCGCTCCCTTCCTGACATCTAGTTCACGTAAATATTTTAAACCTAAACCTACAAAACTTTGGTAAAAATAGGTTGCTTAGGTTTGTTTGTAGTTATAATTGCGACATTATATATTTAAAAAGTAACTATAATATTAAAATAAAATAACTAAATTGGTGTGAATACTAGATAAACATAAACTGGTGTACAAACTAGGCTATCCCGCGCTGTCAAACATCAGTTATTAAAAATGTGCAAACATACGTACCCAACAATAATACAACAAGTAATAATAGTCTTCATCGAATATATTTTACTGGCAACAAATATGTCAAAGGAGGCAACATAATGACAAAAATATATTAAACTCGGTTAATTGGTTTTCCAACAAATGTTAGTTCGAATAATTTGCTTTCGGACAATTTTCATTCTGATAACTGATTTTCGAAAAATTGTTATTCGAACAATTGTGTTTCGAAGAATTTTCATGTAATCGTTGCCTAGGCCCCGGCCGATTCCAAGATACATTAAAATGTAATGAAAAGTTAACCACGATAGTATTCCGTGATAATGTTCAATCTTTTTATAGCTATACAATTTTCTCTAATTATCTTACAAATCGATTGTTATGGAAAAAATCATATTAAGGAGGTAGGTACTCCGAGAAAAAAAATAGATTAAAAAACATTTCGTTTGAATAAACCATACTTTCAAATTTTTGATTTTTTATACCTACAGTTATTTGGTTTTCAAATCAATACTATTTTTTTCTTTTTTTTCTCAACGTAAGGAATATACTTATTTCTTAGATGTAATTTCTTATTTCTTATTTCACGAAGTATAATTTGCCATTAAATTAGACTATTTCAAATTGCCGAATTGTATTTTGATTTGTCTCTGATGAACCTATCAAGTATACTCTATAATTTGTCCAATTCTGATTCGTCTAAATTTATCCGTCTGAATTTTAGTACATGAGAAATGTAAAAAAGGTGCTTGCATTTATACGGGACTCATTACGTCACACCGCGCGAACAAAATCCTTTTAACCATGGTCGTCCGTTGGTTACAGATGTTTTCGTACTCTGAAAAGAATCAGAATAGAACATATATTATGTATTTATTTATTTGTAACTTCTAGTACAAATAATTATGTACACTGGTGAGTTTATTGCCAAACGACAATTTCTTCTTACCAACCAGTGTTAATGTTAATATAGAATACAACGTGTAGGTACTATGGCAATAAGGCAATGACATGATAAAAATAAAATGAAGATTAAAAAGAGAATAGAGATAACTTTAGAAAAGAGGAGAGGAAAAGGAGATAAAGAGGACAGGAAGAGGAGAGGAAAAAGAGAGGAAGAGCAGAGGAAGAAGAGAGGAAGAGGAGAGAAAAAGTAGAGGAAGAAGAAATCTGGTATTTTCATATAGATATTTTTGCTTAAGCTTTTTATTGAATATGTTTAATGAGATAACCGACGATTTATCAAGACTAAGACATTTCCACAGCCTTGCTGATTAAGTTCAAATGAAGAGCTAAAATCGGTACTATTGATGGAATAGATAGTAAAATACGTTCAACAGATCGGAGTGGACGCCTATGGCTCGAAAGATAAATGAATTTATCTTTGAGATACTAAGGTTAGCTTGGATTAGATAAAGGACATTGAATAACAATGACAGGATATTACGTCTTTGTCGTATCTTGGACCAATGAAGAAGATTACGGTTATGATTAAGTTTGTTGAGATGTTCCTCGTCCAACTGTCGATTTGTTCATTGTTCTCTTAACATATCGACAATGTTTCAAGCCAGGATACGCGAGAATTGTATGCACGGTCTACTTTTTTCACGGCTTTTCCAACTTTGAAGTCAAAAAACACCAACTTAGAGGCTTCGCAGCGTATATGTTCCATATACGGATTTACTCAGAATTCGGAGTAGAACATTTCGTGTGTCTGTGTGTGTGTGTGTGTGTGTGTGTGTGTGTGTGTGTGTGTGTGTATGAGGGTGTGTGTGTGTGTGTGTGTGTGTGTGTGTGTGTGTGTGTGTGTGTGTGCGTGTGCGTGTGCGTGTGCGTGTGCGTGTGCGTGTGCGTGTGCGTGTGCGTGTGCGTGTGCGTGTGTGTGTGTGTGTGTTTTTCCATATATCTCAGAAACCATAAAAGCTAGAACGCTGAAAATTGGTACGATATATAGACAAATACAAAATCTCAAATTTAATTATTCAAAAAAACTCCGGAGTTTCTCAAACATTTTTTATTAAGAAAAATATTTTTTATGACAAATTTATGTTTTTAACTGTCTATATTTCCAATGTTTTTAAAAATATCGAAAAAAGCCGAAACATTCCAACTAGATAATTTAATTTTTTATAAAAAAATATTAACATTGTAGTAGTACATCTCAATTTTTTTTTAACAATTTTTATAAAAATTTTATTTAGTGACGACATCGTTTCATACAATTTGTATGGCAGTCGCCTATACACAATATTTAAGAAGACTTAATAGTTTGATACTTCATCTCCAAACATACATACATATCATCATGCTGTTTTCATATTCTGGGTAGGAAAAAAGGACTGACCTCCATACTATCCTATCTTGACCTACATACCTACATGTGTTGTATAGAAAACAAAATATCTTAAAATATCCAATAATTTGGAATTATGGAATTATAGTTTGGTACTTATTCTTCAACTATACATACTATCGCTATCGACAGTTGGATCTCATGTGTTACATGCAACTAGTTTAAATAGTAAACATTAGCAAATATAGAGTTAAGTTTAACAGGCATTATCCCTTATAGTGTCATTTCAATATACCTCCTGTATTTAGAGCTAAGTTTAACAACAGGCATTCATCCCTTATAGTGTCATTTCAATATTTTTCCTGTACTTAAGATAATCTGTGAATAAATCTACACATTTTTTAATAATTATAATTAAGTATCAAATATCACTAATCATTATTGTCCGACCGAAAGCCAGATTTTGACCGAAGCGGAATGTTCGGCCCTAGATATTATAACCTTCGGCCAAAACCAAAGCCTGAAGATTTGAGTAAGTACCTACTAAGAAATGTTATATCTAATAATACTTTTTATGAACCAAAAAATTATCGATTCAAGTTGTGGAGTTGATATAACTACTTATTACAACGACCAGTAGGGCAAGTCCTATCAAAAGGCGGAATCGAAAGCCTCATGAGAACCCATATCGTGGTTAAATTTGTGGAGTTCTATAATGTCTTAAGATATGTGTTATAATGAAGGTTTTGATCGCCGTTTGACTTTTTGATTTAACTATTTAAATAAATACATTTAACCAAATTCGCACTAGTCCGTACACGCTATTCAATTTTTTTACTGTTGTTAACAGCCGATCAAAAACATTGGCTTCGGTTAAACCTTCTGTCTAAGCCGAATATACTTTTTTCGCCGAAGGTGGCCGAAGCCAAAGCTTCGGTCGAACACTACTAATCACTTTGCAAAGAATGAGTTTTAAATGCAACTGATATTGAAGCGAGCGCTTCTTCGTCAGGACGGATGACAACGTTGTCATGACAACTATGATCAAAACAAAGTGATTCAAATTATAATTCGAACATAATAATAATTAACATATAATGTTTATGCAATACACTGAAGACACAATACCGTTTAGTACATAGTTTCGGTAAATTAATGTACACTAGAAAATAAATTATTTGTAGAGCTCAGTTCTCTTTGCCTACTTAAATAATAAAACGTGATGTAATGCATGCATTATGATATTCATTATCCTAACTTTCAATGATTGGATCATACAAAACATGTGCACATTATTCCTAAATGTTTTATATGAAGTTTCTATGTATCATAAATCACATACATAGCTCACACATTTAACATGTTTTCCAAAGAATACATGGTCACATAACTATATACCATAGTTGTTGTATATACATATTGTAGATCACATAATGTTTAGTCAAAAAGAGTAGATAATTATAACATTTGTATCCCAAAATTTTACGAAATATACACGAAGTTCATATTTATTATCATAACGCAAAATCCAAAATATGTAGGATCACATTTTTAAATAAAGGAATATATATTCTGAAATAGGCACAATCACATTTTTAAATAACAAATTAATATTCCAAATTAGGCTCAATCACATTTTCAAATAACGAATTAATATTCCAAATTAGGCTCAATCACATTTTCAAATAAGGAATTAATATTCAAAGTAGCCACTATCACAACATATTTTAATGACGAATTAATATTCCAAAATAGGCACGATCACATTTTCAAATAACGAATAATTAGTGCATAATATATAAATGATATATTTATTTCAATTTACCGTCACATGATGTTAACACTCGAACACGACGACAAAATCAATATTATGTTTTGGATAATTTGTTCATTGTTTGTTTGAGCACCTCCTTCCTTATATATTGAGACTTCGGTGTAAACTGAAACTGTTTCGCTAAAATTAAAAGAAATCTAGAACTTCCCTTTAAGGCGACACACCCAGGAGCTAAATCCATGTTGTAGAACTCAACTCAACAAAAATAATCATTTGTTTTATGGACAAATATTATAAACCAATTGAATTAATTCTATTTTATGCCTTTACTCTTACATAGATATTACAATATCCTTTTAAGTCTTTCATTATTCGGAAATATGCAATCGTTTTGCGAGGGATAGCCGGCGTTCGTCGTGCTTTATTGACGAGCGTTGGCTTTCTATTGCGAAATCTGGCGGCTGTTTACTTCGACTTCACCAAAGTTTTATTTTTTTACAAAAGTTTAAACCGACTTCCAAAATCGGAGAGGTTATCAATTCGTTTTTTTTTTTTCATATTCAGCGATTACTATTTACTGCTTTTACGATGATTCTTTTTTATTAGAAAAGTGGTATCGTCCGATTGGTCCCTTTTCAATTTGGTCAAGATCTGATTATGAGATACATGAGAAAAGATAAAGTAATTCTTTACCATACTATCCGATTTTAATGATTCATTTTTTAATAGAAAGTGAGTGCTTCAGAGGTGATCACACATAAGTTTCATCGATTTCTGATGATAGAACTGATGAGAAAAAAATCATCAAACTCTTCAATTTCCAAAGGCGTGTGCAATCTGTATAACACGTTTTACTGTATTGGCGAATTGTATGAAAGATAATATAACTATGTACATAAATACATACCATCACGTCATGTCCCTCGTGGGGTAGGCAGAGAGAACCGAACGCCACATTTTTTCTATCTTGTAACACGTTCATTTTGAAGTCGTTTTATATGAAAGATTATTATTGGGTTTTTTACTCCTCACCAACCCAAGGGGAGATAGTGGGGAGTAATGATTTCGCAATTTTCAAGGGTATTTTTTTTAATGCAGATTATCAACTAGTATCATGCTGAGATTGTATTCTGCAAGTTTCATAACAATGTATCTGTGTGTGTATGCTATGTGCTATGTGCTACGTGCTATGTACGGCGTGTTCATTTTACTTTATCGATTACAGACTAAAGTACTAATTCGTTTCTTTTCAAATTTTGCAAATATGTATATCTAATACTCGCTTAGATCCAATAAGTTTTTGAAGGATATCTGAATAGTGCTTCTCAATTTTTTTAACTGCCAAATAATTCAAAGTGACCCCAAGCTCAGGAAATTTAAAATTCGAAATTTTTATTTTCTAATTGTTAAAAAGGCACATCACTTTTATAAAATGGCATTGAAGAGTTATCAAGTTTTCATAATAAAATATTTACATAATAACAATTTATCAAACTCATTTCATGAAAATGCTGATTTTTTTCCATACAAAATTTGAATAATTTATAGAATGACTTGTTAGTGAGGAGTTTAGCCAATGAAAAAAAAAACTAAATAGAATTAAAATAAACTAAACAGAGTTAATTTCTGTGTTGGTAAAACTCATCCGTGTGTTTCGAGCGTTTTGCCGATTAGAAAAAGTTTTCAGGGTTTTGTCGACTAAAGTCTTGAAGCGTGCATTATAATATTTGTCCCCAATTTTTTGAGTGACTTCAAAGGTAAATTGAATCGGTCGAAAGGGAACCCTTAACTTGATACTATATGTATCATTTTATACCGTTGAATTTATTCTTTTTAACGAACGGCGCGTAATTTAGCGTATTGATAATCGGAATTTAGAGTTGTGATTATGAAGAAAATGATAATTTGAATGGGCAATAAAGTGATCAGTTTGCAATTTTATAGTATATTAGGTACCTACATAGTTATATAGTATAATATTAAAATGTCGTGATAAAGCACGAATGGAATGGAAGTAATTTAATAACTTGATGACGGGATGTTTTGGGGAAAATTTTAAAACTGATTTATGGTAAATAAACATATTTTTGGATAGAAAATTTGCTGTTTTAACCACAGAAACACGAAGACATATTTCATGTTGTTTATTTAATTACTTATTATCAAAGTAATGAAAATCCTAGCACATATCACAAAAAATAAATTCGTTAGATTTTGTTAAATATGTCATATCGGAACAACGATATTGGCCTGCGTAGCTCATTTGGTTAGATATTTGCTTGCTGATCCAATGGTCCCGGTTTCAATTCCCGGTGCAGACACAGTTTTCAATTATGTTTTTAGTCCGGATCTGTGAGACGATTAATATCGTAAGTCTCCAGAATGTGGCAACTAGTTATTGGGTGCGAGTTAAATTAATATTTGACATAGTACCTGTTAGTTGTCCGAGAAGTAGATACCTAATTTAAAATATCGATTTCTCTTGCATGAATAAATTAAATCTTCCATTAATTGATAAATAGCTAGTCAATTGAGTAAGTTGATTTCTTACTTCGATTTTGTTGGTTTTTTTACGAGGATTAAAAAAATACCCATTTAATTATTTGTTACAATATTCTAACAGGAGAAATTATATAAAAATAAGATTGTTTAGACATTCTAAACAATCTTATATTTATTTAATTTCTAGAATTATCTATTATGTTCCCCTAAAATGTTAACAGAAAATGTTGAGGTGCTTAAAGCACCTCGGCGATTAATTGTCATTTGTTGTCATTTCTCTGAAATTTTTTGATCACATTGGTCAATTTTATATGAAGTTTATGGCTACGTACTTGATAACGCTCTTAACCGTTCATAATGACCGGAAACAGACGCTCTAAAGACACTGGCGTTCAGATTGAACGTCGAGTGTATACGCACCAAACGCTCGGAAAATTTTTCGGGTGTAAAACGCTCTGATAGTTATAGTTTCTGTTGACTTCTATTTTATCTATTATGTCAGCTGACATCATTGAAATTATTATTAGTTGACATTATGCATTCACAAAAAGATTAATTAATAAAAATATCATTCAAATTTTCAATAAAAGGTCAGAGATCGTTATTTAATACACAGCGCAAATGCTGTCTTTCGATGAAAATATAACCTAAAAAGAGACATGTATGATAAATGACATTTGACATTTAAAACGCCCGATGCTGCGCTCATATTGAAAAGCCGTTCGAAAGCGTTCAGTGAGATTAGTGTGAAAAACGCCATAATCTGCACTTCAGGTACATTCGATGCCCAACGTCGAGCGTTGTATCTGAACGCAGGCACCACGGTGACGAAACCGCTGCGAGAGATCCATGAGCTATTTTATACAAGAACTTCCGGAGTAAGTTTTGTAGCACATTTTAAAATAAGACTAATTTATGTTGTTATTGTTCATTCTTTTAGTGAAGAGGTCAATTACACTCCCCCTGTAGAGCGGTTTGTTGTGGAAATAAGGAATTAAAAAAAAAACGCAGCGATCGGGCTTAAACTAAATATTATTATCATCATAAAAGAACAATTCATCGAGGTCGCATCTATTTTTGTACATAGTATTAAACGACGTATAACGCTAAATCTAGCGATTGAAAACATGATAGGTGTATCAAAACCGCTTAATGTACTATGAAGTTTATTCGTGATTTAAATCATCGGAAACCCAAAATTTGTAGATTATTTGTATTTTAAGAACAAACCTTAGTTGAAACAAGTTTATCGGTCATTCACTTTAATTTTATGCACTCTTTAAGCACATGAAAGGTTTATTTCTCTAAGACACATAGTTATGAAGTAATTTTAAAAAATGCTGTAAAAAGGGATATTTTTTAAGGGAGTTAAGATTGAATTTTGAAATTGTGTGACGAACATTCACAAGAGAAATGTTGAAATCACTTATGGTATTTTTCTAGAAACACACCGTTTAACATATTTGAGGAATTCGATTTGAAATTGGGGTGTTTAGGTTTATATGGCCCAGGTATTATCATAGTATTGCATGTCTATTATTGCAACTCCCAAATAATATTTAGAATGCAAGATTGGCAATATGTAATACGAGTATTGTTTTGTATTGTGTATGTAAATATTGTTGGTAAATTTCAGATATAATAATATTTTCGTATCGTCCATGAAAATTATGATAAACGGAGGGATATTTGATTTATATTGAAATTAAAACACGCGATGTGACGTCATTGAGCATCGTATTCAAACATACATACATAATATCTTCACGCAAATTAATTTAAGGGGAATGAAATGGGGACAGAATGAGTAATATAAATGAAAAAAAGGCTGAAGATGAAAATATACAAAGTCGATAAGAACGGAACCAAAGTTGTGGTCATCCATGTGAACGAAATACTAAAAGAGGGAAATGTAAGAAACAATAGGCAAACATGGCGTATCGAGAGAAAAATTGAATAACTTCGTGAGAAAGATGGAATGAATATACGAATGTCAAGGATCGTCTTTTAAATTTAGTTTGACTTGTATGAAACGATCTTCTTCTCCCTCAGCCTTCGTCTCTCCACTGCTGGATATATTTATGTATGTCTCTTCCATTTCAGCGCCTTTGAGGTAAAATATTCACGAATGCGGCGCAACATAAAGTATCCAAAATTGTTATTATTATCTGCTTCCACTCGTAGTCGTTTCTTAGCCAACTGTTATGAAACGACACATAAGAATAAATGTGGAGTTAAGTCTTTCTGCCTACCCCGCATGAGACATAGCATATCAGTAAATCAGCCAAATCCAAGTTGTCAGTATTAAATGAGTGTGCGTCAATAGTCATGGGTGAGATTTGTAAAAAATATTTATTTTATTGTGGAGTACCTCAAGGTTCTGATTTAAGTCCATTATTATTCGATTCACAGATTATATTGAAATAGTTTATTACTACGCAAACTTTGTATTGTTTCCTGACGACTCTAAATTATTTTGAAACATTAGTCATTGTTCAAGAATTAAAACAATGTTTGAACGTTAAAAAAATAATAATATGTCCTCGAAACATAAATTTTTTTTTAATTATTTTTAATTTTGAAATATCTTGAAATAATGCATTTTATTGTGATATATTTATTTCTTAAATAATTAAAAAACAACATTTTTAGACACCACTTTTTATTGTAGTCTTCGACATATTACAGGGACGATGTTCCCTTCTTCAGGAGGATAAAAAATCAGACAGATGAACGTTTTGCTATCGTTCATAACAAGCATATAAAACAAACAATAACTGATCGTTTTACGATTTTCCTATTATCTCGCTACCGTCTACTTTTTCTTTGTAAAGTATGAAAAAAGTAATAACATCAATCTAAAATTAGAAGACCCTCATACATTATAATAGCAGAAGCACTAAAGATTATATAAAACCTTGGGCGAACAGAATTCAATACAATGTATATAAGTATAATGATTATTGATAAAACATTTCTATTGGTAGAGAACGAAAGAATTAGGAAGAGACTTCTTACGAGACAGGCAGTGTTGTCGAAAGAGTTGCCAGAAATTAAAGGAAAACAACACAATAGTCAAAAATGGGAATATATTTGTAAGAAGCTATTTTTAACATCAGGATGATATACGTCGATATCTATACAATGTGTTGAATAATAACCAGAAAATATATATTGCCTTCTAAAGGTTTCATTTATAGAAGGCAAAATGAAGAAGTATGAAACCTTGAAAATTTGGAGAACTACCTATAATAAACAAATACAAAATATTGATGATTCATTCGACACCCTACCACTAGATGTCATTCATATCGTAAACAATATTAAAAATAACAATGTTTCGTGTTAACAAAGTTTCCATATTGATATTCTTTTTTAGTTTTGCAACGACAATATAAATTTATCATGCCCTATTTATATTTAACAAATCGCAGTAAAGTTGATATTCATTTACAACATAAAGAAAATTGGTATATATATTTTTTTCATTCCGTAAAAATTCAAAACTATCATCAATAGACGAAGAAAATGAATGATATCAATCTCATACTAACCTAAATGATCCAGATATTGTCAAACTGTACGGCTAATGAATCATATTCCTAGATTGCTGTCATAAGAATTGGATAAGCGTTGAATTTGAAATGAAAGCCATAATTATATTATTTGTCACTTTAGAAGCGAGATAAATATACCTATTATAAATATGCTCTGGGGGGGGGGCAAAAGTCCGGACTCAAAACCCTCAAAATAACCTATATCGTGGATGTAATTAGCTTATTATTTCCGTGATATGGGTTATCATGAGGGTTTTAATTTCACCGTTTGGTCGGACTTGTCCCCATTTCAAAGTACATATAAGTACCTACTTTCATTTATAATTTTGTTTACTGATTTTTTTCAAATGAAGAACCAGAAATCCTTTTATATATATTTGTTTTAACATCGACCAATCGAATTCTGGGTTTTTAAAATTAGGCTATTGTATATGTGGCTGAAGTTTCGAACGTTCTAACGGAATGAACTAACGGATCAATGGTCAGGATAAAATAGAGATAACCCAAGGAATTATTGTATATTTTTTTAGGATTTCCGGAATCCCAACTCGCTGGTAATACTGTTCAACTCGCTTATCCGAAGTCTTTTGGAATTTGCCTCTGTGGTCTGGAACCCGAGTTATACTGTCCACATTAATGCTATAGAGAGATTACAAAAAAAATGCATCAAACAATACAATTTCAGAAACCGTCGGTATTTCCGGGATTATGATCAAGCACTTACACATTATAAAATACAATCACTGGAAGACCGAAGGATAGTTATTGATCTGGTCTACTTGTACAAAATTTTAAATAATATAGTCGATAGTAGTGCACTCCTGAGTGCAATTCGTTTCCACTGTCCATCTAGAAGTAACAGAAACAAAACACTATTTTATATCGAATCCTGTAGAACTAACTATATATTAAACACATTTGTCAATAGAGCGTGTATTAGCTTCAATAATAACTGTATGACCAATACAAAGATAGACCTGTTTTCATCAAACATTGCATCCTATAAAAAAGAATTGTTAAAATCGATAAATGGATATATAGTCTCTTGAACTACACGTCATGTTGTTTACCACAAATGGTGGTATCAGTGTATAAGTATGAATGCTTTGTATAGTGGTGTGTTTGTGGTCGCACGTTGCGCGGGCCGATTTACTACATATATACGTCCCCCCCTTCCTCTCCCCGCAGTGTGTCCCATCACGTCGTATCCATCTCCATGGGCAGTTTAGCAGTGAAGATTATATTATGTTATGTTACACTTTGCTGTATTGTATTGTGTTGTATTGTGTTATGTTATATTATATTATATTGTAACACCCACTAGGAAATACTGTAATTGGCGTTATCAACAAGAACTTTATCTTACTGTATTATCATATTATTGTATAAGCTGTTGTATTTCTGAAGAAAATAAAATAAATTTTTCCTTCAACGAAACTATCCAACCCTTCTTTGTTTGGTTAATTTTAAATTTCATTTTTGGACAAAAGTAATTGGTCTGTTTGTGTTTGATGTTTATAATTCATGATTATTATGTGATTAAAATTATTTAAATATGTTTAGGTATGTGCTAATTGATAGTTATTATGTGGTTTTAATTATTTAAAAATGTGTAGGTATATGCTAATTGATAACACAGGCCAACAAAATTAAAAAAAAAAATTCGTGCCTGAGATCTAAGAACTGAGATTAGATATAGGTAATGTACTGATTATAAAACTGGCAGCAGATTTTTTCTATCAGCTCTAGTTTTTGAGATAGAGACTAATTGAATTTAGTTCTAATAAAATAAATAAATCAACATCTCTTTAAAATTCAAAAGAGAAATTTGGTACTTAAAACTAGGATCTAATCAGCCAAATATACCTGAAATTGTCCGTCAACAAATATTCCTAGAACCAGGTTAGCATTCTGATGAATGATATTTTTGTCTCGTTAATATTAAAGGCATAAATAGGAACAATCGACATAAATGAACATATCCTGATCTAGATTCTGCAAGAAGACTTGTACCGCACTCTAATGAAATACCCGTTCCAACCTTCAGCAGTCTCCATAAAATCCCGGAAGATGATACAGAAACATCAACGTCTGATGAATTTCAAAGAATGCAATCAGAAAACGACAGTGAATTTGAAGCAGATTTAACAACTCCTCAGTGTTTTAATCAACAAGAACTGAACGATCTCATGAGAGACCTTTACCTCTCAAAGGAGTGTGCTGAATTACTGGCATCCAGATTAAAAGAAAAGAACCTTCTTTATCCAGGCACTAATGTTACATTTTATCGTAAGAGAGAAAAGGATCTGCTGCCTTTTTTCACTCAGGAAAATAAGCTGGTATTCTGTAACGATATAAAAGGAGTCTTAGAAAAAATGAGTTTGCCATACTATACTTCAGACGAGTGGCACCTTTTCATTGACAGTTCAAAACGTAGTTTAAAATGTGTCCTTTTACATAACGGTAACAAATATGCCTCAATTCCTATTGGACATTCTACTACCATGAAAGAGGAGTATAAAACAATAGCACAAGTTTTGAAACAAATTAAATACGAAGAACACCTGTGGGCAATTTGTGTTGATTTGAAAATGGTGAACTTTCTCCTTGGACAGCAAAGTGGATATACAAAATACCCCTGTTTTGTATGTCTTTGGGATAGCAGAGCTAAAGATCAGCACTAGGTTAAGAGAAATTGGCCTTTAAGAGATACTATGATTCAAGGAAAATAAAACGTAGTGAATGAACCTTTGGTAACGAGAGAAAAAATATTACTACCACTCTTGCATATCAAGTTGGGGCTTATGAAGCAGTTTGTGAAAGCGTTAGATCGAGATGGAAATTGTTTTGGGTACTTGTCACGTAAGTTTCCTGGGATTAGCACGGAAAAACTAAAAGATGTATATTTGATGGTCCTCAAATAAGGCAACTTATTAAAGATCCACAGTTCACCACATCAATGAATGAGACTGAATCTAACGCTTGGGGTTAATTTGTTCAAGTAGTTTAAAATTTTCTTGGAAATCACAAAGCAGACTAGTGATAGTGATAGTTTCCACTAGAATTAGTGGAAACTATGCTTTCAAATTTTCATATTCTCGGTTGTAACATGAGTATAAAACTACACTACCTCCACAGCCACCTAGATCGCTTTCCAGAAAATTTAGGTGACTATAGTGAAGAACAGGGAGAAAGATTTCATCAGGATATTAAAACTATGGAAGATCGATATTAAGGACGATGTGATAGCCACATGATGGCCGACTACTGTTGGAGCCTTCAGCGAGACTGCCCCAGTACCTAAACTCCATGCTAGAAAGTCGTATAAACGAAAATTTGTAGGTGATAGTGACTAATATGAGTATGAATGTATGTTAATCTACTTTTAAAATAAATATTTAATATAGGTTTGTGTTTTTTTACTGGCAATACTCATAGTTATAATGTAAAATATATATAGAGGTTAAAAAACAGTAAATAATTCCTATTTTAAAAACTAGATCTGATAGACAAAATCTGATGGCTATTTCAGAATCTCCACCCAAAAATTACCCAGGAACAGTTAAAAAATCACCGGCACCAAAATGTGTGTTGGCCTGTGTAATTATTATGTGGGTAAAATTATTTGAAAAAAAAAATGTATCGATCTGCGTTACTTGAGAAACATATGGTATGGGTAAAATTATTAAAAGATAACGAAGTAAAATGAGAATGATAAATATTGCATCAACCATGACACGACATTTGTTTGTTTGTGTCACGCGACATTGCTCAACTAAATTGTTTTACATTTACCCATATTTAACCCCCTTATTTCGTTTATATCTACCGCACAAGACTTTTGCCAATCACATTATCGTAATATTAAAATCTAGAATATTTTAATCATATTTATTGCAGTTTTAAACAATATCTAATAAATAAAAACACAGGTTTTTTGACACAATTTATACAATAAAGGACCCCAGAGAGCAAACGGCTAGTATATGTAAAGTACCATAATAACAGAAAAAGGGTCACAACTAGGGATTGAAATCCAGCAGCGTTTTCAATCCAGTAGCATTTTTATTCCAGCAAAAACATACGGATCTTCTTGAAAATATTGATAAAAACTATTTTTAAATTAAATTCTTTTATAAAATATTTTTATTAGTATAAGACAACTTAGTTGTATTACTATTTATAAATATATTTAAGTCAATTGAAAATACTTATTGTCTTTATTTTGTCGTGTTAATTTATTATATCGATTAATGTTTTTGTACAAAAGCAAAAACATCTTCATGACCAAGACTTATTTTTCGATATTAATAAATCTCCAAATGAAATGTAAATGAAATGAAATTATTTATTTCCATTTTTTACACACATATACATATATGGCTTACTTGGATACTTGTTACCTATATATTTTTTTTTACAAAAATAACTATTCTTTGTAAGAATTGTTACAAATTTGCATTGAATCTTAATGTTTTAATAAAACAACGTAGTCTTTTACTGAACTAATAAAAGAGGCGTAGGAAGACCACTAAAAAGAACAGTCGTGGATGACACTATGGCAGTAAAAAGCTCAAAACAGAAATAACTATAAAAGTTCAGAAAAGGCCTTTATCCAGCAGTGGATCGATCATAGCAGTAAGTAAATAAGTCTTTTACGCTATTATTTGGAAAATTAATCGATTGCGGATCCGCAGCCCATTTTGCTGAATCCAGCAAGCCGAAGAGTGTGCTGGATATAGATGGATTGCTGGATGAGGGATCAAGCAATTGCATTCTCTAGTCACGACATTATTAAATACAGAACACTTACCTATATTATATACATTTTATCTACATTCTGGAACCCAAAATTACTCTGTATTTTGCCATTTTGGGTGAGACGGGACTAGTGTGCATATACGCATGTGTCGTGCCTATTTTAGAAGGTACTGCACACCCACAAACCTGTCGCTGGTTACCCCACATTGTGTCGATTAGCTCGTGCTGATCAGCAGAGATTGACTTATAGCAATAAACCCATCTATGTGCACTTGGATGAAACGCTTACCCAAATTTTTATGTTTCGAGTAAAAACGCCAATGCTTGTGAACGTCGCTTTTGGCTTTAAAATAAATCATACATATTCATAGATAAATTGGGATGATTTTTATAGCGCAGTTTTTGTGATAACCTCACCTCAAGGGCGCTTTTAATATAAAACTGGTTTTTGTAAGACTCGCGGAAGAAGTGAGTTTTCAGGTGTTTTCTGACTAGGGCCAAGTTGTCGATTTGCCTCAGTTCAGGTGGTAGTTTATTCCACGAGGCTGGTCCGGCCACAGCACGATCACCGAAGGATGTAGTGTTGACTCTATTTCATGCAGAAGTCTGAAACATACGTGGGAGCCATGCCATGTATTGCTTTGAAAGTCAGCAAACATAATTTGTACTTGATTTTCTCTGGCACTTTTAGCCAGTGAAGATTTCGTAGACGGTAGGATATGTGTGAGAATTTCGCAGCTCCGGTGATTAGCCTAACAGCAGCTTTAAAGACGGATTGAAGTTTGTTTAGCTCCTGCTTTGGGAGGTTTGCGTAGATACCATTGCAGTAGTCCAGGCGGGAGATAATGAATGCGTTTACTAGAGATTTCGTTGCATCCGTGGGTATATTTCGTCTGATAGATTTTATTCGTCGTAAGTGGTAGAAAGCAGAGTATGTTGTGCTTTTTATTTTTTTTTTAGACTCAGACTGGAGTCAATATGTACCTACCTATTCCCAGAAGTTTAACGGCGGACTTGGGAATAATGTTCTACATTTAATTTATTAAATCAATTATACGTTTTTGGGAATATAACCTTAGAAAATGTACTGAAGAAATATGAATTTATTATTAATTGTTATCATTAACAAACTGGGTAAATTGTTATAATTTTTTTTTGTTATTTTGAGATATCCATTACCGGTCAACTTGTTAAACGTTTTTAAAATACGAGTTATAGTTACGATTCGCATTTGGCGCCAACTTGTGACCTTGGAGTGGTTGTGTGAGTCATTCGCCCCTCGCAGTGGGTGAGTAGATTAGTACAGACCGGGTCGTTGCTTCTATCTCAGATCAACAAGAAGAAATTGCCTGAAGATGATCTTCCCAAGGATGACAAGGTCCTGCTTCAGTTTACATCATCACAAGGTCGGAGCAATTATTGCAGCCATCGAGTGGTCCTAAACATTTTGTTCGTGTACAATAAATTAATCAATAATCCAATAAAAATTATATTAGAGAAGATCATCAAGGTATTCGAATAATCAATTTTTAATTAAAAATTAGTAAAAAAAGCAAAAACATTTTTTATAAGATATTGTAGAAATTTAAAATCTAAAAACCGACATCGGTTCCATTAAGACACCCTTATCTGGTGACTTTTCCACATAATCTACGACTTAACGTTTCAAGAAACTATTAAAAGCATTATCGAGGAAGAGCAACAGTTTAGTATTCTTTCAGTCTTAATCTTGGTATTATTTAGCGCCAGACCTAGAATATACTTGCAAGTCTTAGGGTAACGCAGGATTTATTTATTAAACTAACGTCCAGTGAAAGGCTTTTACACAAAAATAGTAAAAATAAATACATTTCAATAAAAAATAAAATTACACAAACACTAAAAAGAAATATAAAAAAAACTAAACCAAGGAACAAAATAGAAGAAAAGAAAACACAATTAATACAGGACAGTGTAAAAAAAATATTTAAGAAACGTAAACAGTTTCGAAATTAAAAAATTGTGAAAATATTATAGTAATAATATAATTTACATATTTTTTTAAATTATATTTTTTTACTTATTTTCTAATTTCAAGACGGGTCCTATTATAAGAGTTTAAAGGAAAATATTTAAAAAATGTCACAAACGATTTTGCAAGACCAGGAACTCTTATGTAAATCCAAGACCTCTTTATACTTGGTCTTGTATTTGATCATCGCTAAATGTGTAACTGAGAGTTTTTTTTAATTTAATTTGTTAACAAGTTACAACAACGTACATTTATTTATTTTTGTGTTAAAAACTATATGAATACATAAAATATCTAAATTAATAACATGTATGCATAAGTAATTGTGGATAGTTTACTTTCTAGAATTCCATTTTAATTTAAAGTAAAAATTAGTCTTGAAGGTGCCCTATGAAGGCGAAATAGCTATCGACCAATAAAAAATATACGTAGAATCAAAAACATACTGTTTTATTTTTTAATTTAAAATTAAATGTATGCATAATTTCCGGAATACATGAGGATACCTTTGTACCTACTTTTCACAAGGACATATTCATTCTTTAAAAAAACAAATAACAATGATTTAAAATACAAAACAAGGAAAACGTTCGCTTAGTTGTCAACTTCTGAATTTGCACGGACGGGATAGGAATTATAATAAAAGCCATTGGCTAGAAAGAAGCGTCCATCGTAACCTGTTTTTGTATTTATTTCGTATAAAAGTAATAGATGAAGTGTAACTATCTCACTAAGCAACAACACATTCATATCACCATGGACAAAACTGTAAGTGTACTATTTATTTGTTATATTTAGCAATTATTATTTTTGTTATATAAATACTTGTACCTACATGGACAAGGTCAATTGGTTATCTAAATTTAAATATTAATTAACAAATACCTGTTTCATTTATTGATACACGTGGTTTACGTTTGTTGATGATGTTTCATTGATTTCATTAACTGCTAGCCCTAGAACAGGGTTTCCTAGTTGGACAGCAATAATCTACTTGTTGTTTGCCATTATAATGTAGTGTGATACACATATAAATAAACTTGGAACATATGAATGACATGTTTTAATTTGAAATGTTTCATTAGGTAAAATCCATGCGCATTATCAAAATTGAATAGTATATCTAACAAAAAAAATTCAAGGAAGTACCTAATCATATCCCTTTCCATACGTAATCCAACTGTAGATTTGTTCAAGAGAATTTTATATTTCCATGCCAAGATCCGCGAGATTTGTATGGGCAGGTCTATATTTTTCATGTTTTTTTCAACTTTGAAGTCAAAAACCAGCAAGTTTTTATGAAAAAGTTCCAGGGATTCACAAAATTTATTTATTAGGAATAACTTATTTTTATGACAAATTTATGTGTTTAACTGCGTATATTTCGATTTTTTTTAAATATTGAAAAACGCCGAAATACCCCTATTACATTATTTAATTTTCTATAAAAAGTACTTACATACATTATAGTAATACACCTCAAACTTTTTTACCGGTTTCGTGCGAAACCGGTTGTAGGTTGTAGTCTAAAATAAACAGTGAAATTAAGTTATAAACGTTTTTTATTTTTAATGTTTATTAAAAATTTTAAGAAATTTAAATGGAATTCCATCAAGAACTTTCGATCAAAAAATGAAATCTAATATTTTTGTCCTGTTTGTCACCTTCTAGATATTCCTGTTAGTGGTTTCTTTGGCTGTTGCCTGGTGTTTACCCCTGGATGAGCCAGAAGACTCTGAAATCCAGAAACAGCTACGGTTGGCGAAGGAGGAACGCGAGAGGGCCGAGGCTGCCAAGTACCACTTTGCGTCTGACGTCCAGGACGGTATCAGCGACCTCTCGCAGCAGAGGGAAGAAGTTAGGGATGGACTGAAAGTCAAAGGGTACTACTCGTACAGTGATGGACACTTTAAGAGGAAGGTCACTTATGAAGCCGATGAAAAGGGATACCGAATTGTCAGGTGAGAAATGAATATGAAAACATACCATAACGCTATATTGTAAATGAGAAAATTGGATGCTTTGAAAAAGTAATTGAAAAATAATAATAAAAAATAAGTGCCATACATCTCAACGCCTTGTTAACAGTTTATATAAATACCAATCGCTGATGGCGCGTGACGTTCAGACTTTATTCAATTGTATTTTAGAAAAAATCTTTTATTTTATTTGCCTTGATCTGCACTCTTCGTCACATCTGTGACTTCTGTCTGATAGTTTGAAGAGCATTTATTATTCTACTTTCTCGCTCTTTCTGTTACGTTCAGGTACTACTCTCATTCTATAAGACGCTGAACAGAGATCGGCATAAGCGGCTCTTTGCATAAACGTTTGCGATTCTTCAAACACGAACTGCAATTTTTTCAACTCGTTTAAAGCATTTTTACAACTTGGATTTTATGAGTTGGAACCGCCGAACACACAGATTTTGGTAGTGTTTTTATTCCTCACTAACCCAAAGGGATATAGTGGGAAGTTATTAACTAGTATCATGCTGAGATTGTATTTAGAAAGTTTCATCTAAATGTATCTGTGTGTGTGCTGTATAGGTACTATGTACGGCATGTTTATTTTACTTTATCGATTATACACCAAAGAACTCATTCGATTCACTTCAAATTTTCCAAATATGTATATCTAATACTCGCTTAGACCCCATTAGATATTGAAAGATATCTGATTAGTGTTTCTCATTTTTTTTTACACTGTCAAATATTATCAAAGTGACACCAAGCTCAGGAAAATTAAAATTTGATATGTTTATTTTCAAAATCACTAAAAAGGTACATCATACTTTGATAAAATGTCAGAGAAGTATTATGAAGTTTTCGTAATATAATATTAAATAAAAACAAATTTTACAAACTCATTTCACGTAAATGCTGAAAAATTTCCATACAAATTTTGAATACTTAGTGGAGTGACTTGGTAGTGAGGAGTTTAACGTTGGCCACAATCTACTCATTTTTTAATTATTTTTCTGATTTTGTTGTCATGTTTTTATTCTTGATTTCGACCATCGAAATGATTTGATATAATCTGTTTCTCATTTCTATTTCAGACAAGACGTGGAGGCATTGGACGGTCCTCAGGTGAACCCCGAAGGAACGGCGTCTGTGAGGACCAAAGCACATGGAAAGGAACTTGCCTACTCAATCGTTGGAGATGATAATGTTAGGAGGCGAAGACTAAAGGAGAAACTCAATGAAGAATTATTAGCTCAAGATGAAGTACAATAAACTATCTTAAATCAACAAATATATCAATTTTATTTTTCCCTACCCTGATAAGTTTTTTGTTGGTCATGGTTTATGTTCTTCTTGGCTTTTTTGTTTAGTTCATTTAAATTATGAGCGTTTAATAAGACGAAGTTTGTTACTTTATAAGGGAATTATGAGAATTATCCCTGGTTTAAGATATTCTGAACATAATGCTGAGAAAAGTATCGATTATGAAATATGATGCAATCTGTTTAATTCAGATGGGCAGTAGTCGGTAGTTCGGAACTACCTTATATAAGGTAATGAGTAATATAAGGTAATGTACACCCGCACTTTTGTCGCTGGTTACCCCAAATTGTGGGATTTGTCGTGATGGTAAGAAATGAATCATTGTTGCGCTTAGTTCTGCATTATTTTTTTGTAAAATCATGACTCCATACCTACTTATATCATAAATATCTCATTTAGTTTGCTGTGCACAAAAAAAATATAAAATTAAAAACCGTTGAATTAAAAAACAAAAATTAAAAAAAGATGAATACTAAAAAGTAAAAAGTCACTGCCTGATTTATTAAATTCACGTTTTACACTTACTTCCTTCCCATAACAGTAAGTCAGGATTGAGATGATCCTCCTAGTTAGTTCCCCCCACAACTCCCCTTCGGTACACTTCGCCCCTACCAGAGGACACTCCAACAATATTGTGGCATCGTCTGCTCTTCGCCGCAGTCACAAAGTCCATCTTGATTACTCTCCGATATTCGCCATCTCGCCGAGTTGCCCTCGTTTCTTCCCACACCCCGTTCTTAGACTGATCAGAGTTTTCCGGAAACACCATGGAAGGTTCTTCCCTGGGGGCAAGGACTCCGATGGTTCTCGGGGTGTGTGGTTCCCTAGCCTTTCCTTCCAAAGCGTTCTGTGCATGGGTTGTGTCTGTCTTTGGTGGAGTGGAGGAAGCTTTTCCTTGATTTAAGTCTTGGTGTTGGTGGTTCAAGGCCGAAGAGTGGGTGTTTGGTGTTGTGAATTTGTCTTGATCGTTCCGTCTTGGTAGCCACTTCTCGTCTGATGTCTAATGGGGCTATACCGCTTGTGAGATAAAGGGCGTACAGAGGCATAGGCTTTAAACATCCCGTTTTGATTCTGCTCGTCTGATTCAGTGCCACATCCAACTTTTTGGCATGAGCAGATCGATGCTACACAGGACAGGCGTATTTCCCAATTGAGAAGCAGAGCGCCAGTCCACTAGTCCGTACTGTATGAGGGCAAGCTCCTTGTGTTATATGTACATAAGTTAATAAGGTACTTAATTAAGTAATATTAGTAATGGCAACACTGTTGCACTGACTAGAAACCCTGCTCTTGGCAACACCAGATTAATATAGAAGACATAATTCGCAGCGCACCTTTATTTTCATAGTGACACTAAAGAGAAAAAATTTTTTTTTTCACCATCAGGGATTAAAGTTTTAATTTTTTTAATTTAATTTGAAAAAATACAAATAGAAATTGGTGGCAAATATTTGAACGAGTGATCTGGTGTTTCTTTATTCAATAGATATCACCCATCTTAAATACATAACTTTTAAATTTACAATTTTGTATAGTGTCACTATGAAAATAAAGGTGCGATATAATAAAGTGGTTAAGAATAAAACAATACTCATGTTATTTCGATTAATTATTAAAAGTATATAAATAAGATATGGTGTCAGGTCTGTGAAAAATGTTTAATTAATAAAAAGAAATCAATGAAATTGGAGACGGCAACTTGTGAACAATTACCATAAAATATAGTGAAAAAATAACATATACAAATTAATAATGGAGGGAATCATGAAATCGCCTAAAAAAATTAATTTTGAGGAGGCAGATTTATCTAACAGGTGGGCAATTTAGAAAAAGGGGTTTGATATATACATGAAAGCAATAGAAAGAGAAGATGACGACCAATATAAAGAAAAGGATTTGAAATTTTTGATAATGCCAAACTGCCAGAAGACGCCACATTTAAGCAAGTAATAAAAATCTTTGATAATTTAATTAATAATTCTACCACATCGTCTAAATTCGATGATTATTTTTTCATTAGAAAGGGGTTCCATCTGAAAACCAAGCCAAGATGATTGATGATGGGAATCATGAGAAATCATGAAATTCATCAACTTGCGAAGGATTTGCGTATTATTCTAGTCTAATTGTATAAAAGATATTATTAATAAATACATACATTACCATCACACAATCTGGAAATATATTCATTTTAAAGTCGGTATTCAACTTTCAAGTAAAATAAACACCAACTTAGAGGCTTCATATATGTTAAGTATACGGATTTACTCAGAATTCGGAGTAGAACATTTAGTGTGTCTGTGTGTGTGTATGTGTGTGTCCGTCCCCCCTTATAACTTTTAATCCGCTAAATTTACAGAGCCCAAAATTTCAGAATATATAAATAATTATAGGTCTACAACACTTTTATACTCAGAATTTTGAATTTTTGTTTCAGTCAGGGGTTATCAACTTTTGAATTTTACTTTATTTATCCACATATCTCAGAAACCATAAAAGCTACAATGCTGAAATTGGTATAAATATAGACAAATACAATATCTCAAATTATTTTTTTCATAAAAAATTCAATATATCAAAAAAAGATAAATTTATGTGTTTAGCTGCCTATATTTCCAAAGTATTTCCAAAGAAAAAAGCCGAAAAACCCCAACTAGATAATTTAATTTTCTATAAAAAATATTCACGTTGTAGTGGTACATCTTAAACTTTTTTAACAATTTTTATAAAAATTGAATTTAGTGACGACATTGCTTCATACAATTTGTATGGCATTCGCCTATACACAATATGTAAGAAGACTTAATAGTTTGATACTTAATCTCCAAACACTCATACATACCATCATGCTGTTTTCATATTCCGGGTAGGAATATGAAAGCCTCCATACTGTCCTATCTTCACATACATACCAACATGGGTTTATAGTTTGATACTTATTCTTCAACTATACATACTATCGCTATCGACAGTTGGATCACATGTGTTACATGTAACTAGTCTTATACTATGTACTTACACTATATATCGATTCTCTTTTTCTTAATTACCATTTTCATGGGAATCAATAAACTGTGAGTAACTCTTCTACCCAATCAATCATTAATAATTATAATTTTATTGCCCCAAGCCCACAAACGTCAGACAACTATGACCACGTTAAAAATAAGTTAATTATCCGGCATAATGTCGCGACAGAAAAATTAATTAGCAAACTTAAAATGTCATAATTTCAGGAGCTGTCAAACGGCAAATAATATATATAAACGATATTGTCAATTGTCAGTCAGTAGTCGAATCTGAGCTGTCGAATATATCCAAAATGAAGTATATTGTTTGTGCATATCTGATTGTCGTGGCGGTGGTGGTTTGCAGCGGTGCTCCTCAGGGTCACAATCTGAAACCCAAACTGAGAACACTGGAAGAAATAAAGCATCAACTGGCTGAACACCCAGCCCCCAAAGTTCCAGTTGTGGAGAAAGAAGTAGTAGTGGTGGAGAAAGAAGTAAAAAAAGTAAAAGAAGTAAGTACATTCATGAAATTCATCAACAATTTAACTAATGCAAGAACATGTACCAAGAAATAAATCACAATCGGAATTATCTAAACTATGATCGCACATTTTTTTTAATTGCATTCTCAAAACTATTCACATTTTTTCGAATTCAAAGGGCTTTTTATTACTGATAAATGATGGTGGGCATCCGTGGATCGATATTTTTGTCTCCTGGAACTTGGAACTTAGGGTTTCACTTAATAAGGATAGAATCAGTTAATTTACAGTAATTATTTCAGTCTGAATTTGTTGAACGATCACTGCCAGAATTACAAATGATGCATCTCGTTATAAAGGACCTGCTTTCATCGATCATAGTCAATGTTTTTATCTTCATCGTCGATTTTCAATTTTGTCATCTTACATCTCATACCAACTTATTTGACATTTTGGAGGTGAGAGAAACATAATATTTCAAATCGAAATGTTTTGAATCCAGGACGAGGAAGCTATCCTGTTCAAGAAGCAAGCCGAGAATGCTCACTACTCCTTCGAATCCCAAATTGACGATGGTATCATGGACCACTCACACTATCGGTCGGAGAAACGTGATGGACTAGCAGTTGAGGGTTCTTACTCCTACAGTGATGGCTTCTTCAGACGTACAGTCCACTATCTGGCTGATGACAAAGGATATAGAGTGGTCAAGTGAGTTTATACATATACTATAATATATATTATTGCATTAACGTTGATGAGTTTTTTAGATATCTGAATCCTGACCCAAAATCTCAGGTCGATTCGTGGAGGCATTGTTTACAGTTATGAGTTTGTAAGACGATTAACGTCATAGATCAAAGATTCAAAAATCAACGAATAAAATTAAATTAACTTAAAAAAAATATAAAAAGAAATAAAAACAAATTACCTTTCAAAAATGAATGAACTGATTAAAATACTGCTTATCAATTTACTAATATTTTCCAAATATGAATTTACTAAAAAAAAAACAATTATTTATTAATCTTCTTCATATACAACAAATGCACAAAGACGGCCCGGCCGGGTTTATTCTAACCAAAGACCTTATATACTTTAGTATATAAGGTCTTTGATTCTAACCAACCCGAGCAACGTGAAGTCACTTAAATTAATTCGGTACATTTAAAAGACAGATACAAAAATAATAACATTGATCATAACAATGAGGAAAGGAAAGAAGGAACGGAAGGATGTAGAAGGAATATTCAGGAACTAATTAAGTTTTTTTAGTATGCTTTAAAAAAATGTATGTATTCGTAATCAATTAAATATCTCTACCACTGAAATACTTAGGGTTAACTAATATTTTAATACTTTGATTTGCTAAATATCTTGATGGATTATTTATTCCTATTTGATTATTGAGTTTGTTGCTTATTCCAATCTAATTAACCGGGTAATTATTTTTATAATTTAGCATATATGTACATTATTACAAAAATTTACAGAAGTTCATTTGTTTCACAGGGAAGAACAGGAGCCTATTGGAGATGGACCAGTTGTAGATCCAAATGGTCATGCGGTGGTAAAGTCTTCTTTGGGAGCTGAATACACTATCACCTTGGATGACTATCAGAAGAGAGTTAATGAAAACTAAATGGAAACCTTACAACACATCAATTTTATTTGTTTATTAAATAAATATTGAAATACAAATTCTAAGTATGCTTTCATTTTATAAGTCATTTAAATATAATTACCAATCTCAATCTGAAGTACACCAATACCAACTGATATTACCTACTTAATAAATAAAGTACAAATATCCATTTTTTGTTTAAAACACTCAATTTAAACAATATCATATTTTTTAGACGGTATCACTTCCGGTTCCGGGTGAAATTAGATTTTTGAAAATTTCATCATGTACCAACAAAATATTATTTATTTATTTATTTATTGATTCACGGCTCAAAGCCCTTTACAAAATTAAATATTACATGACACAGCATTAACCAAAGAAATAAAATTTATAAACATCTAGTATAGACATATCAACTATAGTAGAGGATATATGTATAAAGAAAAATAAAAATATATAAGAAAGGTAAATTAAACACGAAAGTACATACATTAAAAACCATAGGAAAAAAAAAACTCAAATAAAAAATACTACATAGCATGAACATAAGGATATTACTGACTGAGTAATATAAAAACGAATGGTGTGAATAACTATGTACCTACATACACACACTGAATCAGAGAATGCTGCCAGATGTGATTATATATTACATTGTTGAATTAAAAGAAAATAAAAATCAAATGTACAAAAATATATAAAAATGTAAAAAAATATATAAAAATGTAAAAATATATAAAAATGTAAAAATATGTAAAAATGAAAACAACTGACTACACAATCATTTGGGGGTATGTTTTTGAAAATGTTTTAACAAAGCAAATTTATAGTCATTAAAAGAATTAAAGAAAGGGTCAGTCAGATAACCAAAGTCATTGCCCAATCGATGAATTCTATGCAATGGAGGGTTATATAAATAATTAGTGTTGGATGTCTTACATACAATAGTTATAATTTGGCGGGTATTTCTTGTTGGAATATGGTAATTTGTCCGACTAACAAGGTAAGAGGAGCTAAAGTTATTATTAATTATTTTATAGAGAAGCAAGAGATCAAACACAATCCTTCTATCAGAGAGGTCATGAAGTTGGAGATAGTCTAGTAGTGAATCATAATTTAAATCCTGTCCAGGAATTTCAGCTTATAATTCAAAAATCGCAAGAATTTGTGCTGGACAGTTTCGATGGATTCAGAGTGCACGGCATAATATGGAGACCAGACGGGAGAATTGAATTCAAGCTGACTACGAACAAATGATAGGTATAGCGTCCTGAATACATTTACTGATTCATATTTAGCTGTTGCCCTTAAGACGAAACCGAGCATTTTTAGGGCCTTACATATTTGTAATATTATCTGTATGAGGTACAAAGCTCATTTGTTCATCAAATGTGATACCAAGATCTCTTATAGTCTTGATTATGCAATAAAATCAATCGATCTCAAATTTATACAGACAATTTCACCATTAAGATAACTTATCCGTCTTTTAGCAACAATAACACTATTCAACGCCGAGTTTATTTTATAAATATTGAAAATGAAAACTATTTTTGGTGTAATACGAAATTAGACTAGCAATTGATATATGATATTTTTTATTAAAAAATCTAAGAAATCATGTGTATATAAATCTAGGATAGAGGATGATGAAATTCTGTGTGTAGCCTGTGTCGTTATATGGCTGTGAGACTTGGACGCTGAAGGGCGATAAGGATAACCTAGTCTTCACACCATTTTTGTAAACCTAACCTACAAAAGTTTGGTAAAAATAGGTTGGTTAGGTTTGTTTGTAGTTATAATTGCGACTGGCGCGAGCCAGTTGCATTATATATTAAAAAAAGTAGCTAAAATATTAAAATAAATGACTAAATTGGTATTTTTAACAAACTTTTGTAGGTTATGTTTGAAAAAAATTATGTGAAGACTAGGCTATCCGGGTGATAACCATGGACATGTTGGAAGCTTTTGGGATGTGGTTGCATCGCAGAATGCTTTAAGTCCCTTGGACAGATCTGGTTACAAACTCAGAAGTCTTAAGTCGAGCCAGAACAACCAGGTAACTCCTGTGTACAATAAAGTTCCGCAAATTCGAATATCTTGGTCACATTTTGAAAGAAGAAAAATACCACTTGCTTCAATTAACACTGGAGGGTCACCGAGGGGCTGGAAGGAAACTGATGTCCTGGCTACATAATATTAGGAAATGGACGGGCTTCAAAACTGTGAAGCAGATATTCCTGGCAGCACAGGACAAAGAGGGATTCGACAGAGTGATCGCCAACGCGTTCCTGTCAGGGCACCAGAAAAAAAAAGAATCATTTGAGACATTTATTTATCAAGTTATATGACAGAAATATGATTGATAAAATATATTTTCTTTGAACGTCCATCCTAACTTTAAGAGTTTAAATAAATCCAAGGCGATATTTTTTTATGAAGTGATTTCAAGGAGACGTTTTTATGGATGATTTTTGATGTTTGAAACCAGTTGTTCAAAAATAAAAAAAATGAATATTTTTATTCGTTCCATTTATTGAATACATTCAACAATTAAAGATATTTAAAACGTTACATCGATATTTTTTTTTAATATTTAGTTTAAACATTTATTTCAGTACATTCAATGTTAACACACATTATAATATAATTACTTATTTATTATCTAAGTACGAAGGGCAAAATAATTACCATTAGACAAACAAAAAATGAAAAAAAACCAACGGTTAAAAATAGAAGAGTTCAAAATACATTTTTTAAAAAATATATTTTAGGCATTCTTATATATAATCACTCATCACAGTTTTCATTTCATTAAACCCCTCAATTTATAAAAAAAAATGTATACATATGCCAGTCTTTCGAACAACGTTCATTTTATTAAAATTACCCCCTTCAAAGTCAACATGACAGTATTTGGAAGAATCTTGGCGAGTTGGTAAATAGTTAGCTTATTAATTGTCTCATAAAAGCGACTAATGGGCATTTCACTATAATAACTTTTCGACTAGAATTATGAAAAAAATAAAATTCAATTTTAAGTTCTATTTAAATTTTTCGCTAACGCGTAAAATGTAAAGTAAAATGTAACAGCAACATTCCTCCGATTAATACACAAATAGATTTTAATACTTCTTCACCATTATAACCATTAGAATTAGTCAATATCGGGTTTTTCTGTTAGTTTTTTTATTTGTATTTTTATTATAAGTACCTACATACATATTTTCCTTAATGTCTTTTGGGTATTTTATTTTCCTTGGAATTGTCCATTCTTTCTCTATTATTCGAGTCCTCGATAGATGTTCACCATTCTGATGATGCTCAGCATAAAGCGATACTGGTGAATGGGAGTCGCGTTTTCGACAAACTTAAATATAACTTAAAATTAAATATTTTTTTTTCATAATTCTAGTTGATTATGGAGTTCCATCATATAGTGACAGTTTCAAACATTGAAAAAAAAATCAATTTTTTTTCTGTTGGTACGTTTGCGTAGTTAATAATCTAACGAATTTAGTTCTACGGAGCTGCTAATATTTTAAATATTTGGCTACTCTTTTACAAATAAATTTAAAACTCATTTTATTGTTTATAGGGGATATATAAAAAAAAAAACTTGTATTATTCTTACTATATGACGAATACCTACTACAGAATGAATTTATCCAACTTAGCGTTATCTATATGTTGTTACATCTGACAATGTTTGGTTTCTTACTAATACGAAAGTGATTATTATAGTGAACGCACAGTGCCACCACCAAGACTCATAAAATCTATTAAAAACTAGTACTATCCATGAATATAGATTGTAATGATTGTAAGTTGAGTTCTCCGTAAACCATCTATTGTCACAGACAAATAAGGTATTTCAAGCTTGTACATAATAAAAAAATACTTCTGAACGGTCAATTTCATTGGTTCACCGAGGAAAAAATAATAAGAGAATAATTTATAAATCAGATATTCCATTTATAAAATCGAGATATGAGTTTTATAACGGAATTCTGGTCCTTCAAAATATTTTTTTCAGGGCAGGAATTGATGAGTAAAAATTATCTACTTTATTCACAATCTCTCAATTCTCAAAGACTCAATTCGTAGGTATATAAGATTAACCAATTTCTCAATTTTTTAATGTATTGTTTATATATGTCTATATTGTACGGTGTTTGTTCACAAAAAAACACAATATCTAAATTCGTGGCTAGTACCTATTTCTTTAAAAAAAACTGTCTGTTTATTTTTAAATTAAGAAATTCTATTCTTTTTCATACAAATCGGAAACTCCTCTCTAATTCTCATTCATTATTATAAAATGGCTTTGTTTTTTGGTGGCTTTCAGCCTATACTTACAACAATCAACACATATTCATAAATATGGCACAATTTCATTTTCAACTAAACGATTAATATATTTTTAAAATACATAGGTACTTACTGCATTCTTATATGATCTATTTAAATTATTATGCAGTGCTTTTCAAACTAGTTTATAAATGGACTAAAAATTCTGTGTACTCTTTTGACAAAAATAAAATATCACTGCATCAATGAAAAATATTATCACCATAGATAAAATTAAAAGTAGTTCCATTTTTAAATGTCAAACTGAGAAATAGTGTAAAAAAAATTATAGATTTTCATTACAATATACTAGATGTCGCAGTTAGAAAATTTTGTATGAATCGAAGTTTTTAACAACAAGGTGGGAAGAACATTATTAGTCGAAAAAAACATTCTGTTCAAACCCTATGAGTCTTTTTGTACACAATTGTGTACATGACATTTTAATGTCTCCTGTTAGTTAATTAGTGAAAATATATTTTGTATCTAAAAATTATCTATGGTACTATGTTTTTTTTTGTGAATATTTTTAATTATCGATCAATATTGCTAGCCCCTGCATATACTTACTATTTAATGGAAAATGAACAAAAAAATTTTTTTTCATGCCAAATAAAAATTACCTACTCAAAGGGTTAATATTTAGAGAACAGTTATCTAGGAAATGTTGAAATGTATGGAAAACTGCAATATGTTGCCAACCAAGAAATCAAACGCGTGATATACCATGACTCACTCATTTCACAGAGTACTCCATCTAATATATTTTACGGAAATCTTTGATGAAAATACACATCATAGACTATTGTATAATAACTATACCTAGATGTCGTATTTTTTTAAACTTCGAAGTAATGTGTTGAGTCATATTAACATTATATTATTCTATACCAAAAAAATGAAGATCATCAAATTTTGTGTGAATTTTCCCGATTATCCGTCCAATAACATGTTTGCTAATTAATTTACTAAAAAAGATTGATCAATGATCTATTGAGATTATGTGAACACGTTTACAATTATCTATTGAGATTATGTGAACACGTTTACAATGATCTATTGAGATTATGTGTACACGTGGCTGTCAATCAGATGACCATACTCGATTTTTTTTCGGACTAATTTTTTGATAAACATTCCGTCTAGGTATTATAAGTCTTTTAGATTGGCATTGGTCATCTGATCACTTTTCTGTCCATTCAACACTTTTATTTCGTTTTGCTAATCTTACTTCTATGGCTGAAAGACTTCAATGTATAAAAGAGTTCATAATTTTTTTTAGATATCTACACTACTTATTCAGTGTTCACATTTCTTCTTAAATACTACTCATTTATAATATGATGTAGTTATCTATATCGATTAACAAGAATTCCTTTATCACTCTTTATAGAGATTAAGAGATACCAACGTCAAAAACAATTTATTTTTAATGGCTGTTTTTTGATATTTCGTTCCTTATTGACTATAGGTATGAAAAGGTAAGTCTGGCACCTGAATGTGGTCGCGTTTACCAGTGCGCATCTCCTTTCTATAGGTGAAAATTGCAGATTTTAGTATCATTTGTTATTCCTTATGTGCACTTATACCATCTATCTGATTACAACGAAACTCGGTGTTCTATTTAGCGCACACCGGGAAGATTTCTGAAAAAAAAATCTTTTTTTTTACTTACATATTTCAGTTAGTAACAATTTCTCAAACGGACGGATTTTATAGGTATAAATAACATACAAGTACAAGTATACGAGTATATTGTAATAATGATAAAATCTGCATTTTTCACCTATAAAGAGGATGCGCACTGGTAACCACTTCCAGGTGCCAGACTAACTTTTTCATACCTATATTCAATAATGAGGGAAATATAACGTTAAATACATTGCTATTTCTGAGACTATTAGGATAGTAGTGTAGAAATTCACGACAAAATATTATCTTCTTAATTAGTTTAACATTCGTTTGTCATGATATGCACAATGCCCATACTTTCTTAATTATCTTACATAATTTAATGTATTACATTTTTAAAGGGACAGTACGTTACATTTTGTATTTCTACATAATTGGAAAATGACATTTTGTGACGACGCAGTATAAAAATAGTATGATATAATATAGTTAAGTTTAAACCATTTAGTGATTTTCAAATACCAAAGATACAATTTTTTTGTCTAATAATAATCCGACACACTACCAATGTTTTAGTTTTTATCCAAATTTTGGATACGAAATTTTATTTTAAGCTACAATATGTTGATCATAATATAGGTACAATACAAATGAATTGAACGTTAAAAAAACAAGAGAAGTCAGCAAGAAAATTATTGACTAAATTAAAAAAAAACGAATTGAAATACAAACTGTCTTTTACACCAAAAAATTTCAAAAATAGGCTCAAAGTGCTATAAAAAATTTTTTGCATACATATTGTATTGGTAGTATAAACTTTTTTTTTAAATACAACAGTATTTCATAAGAAATAATTTTTTTGCACGGTAGGTATTAATTTTAACCAATTCACAATCCGCTATTTTCTAAAAACAGATCGCCGCGGTTCAATGCGATAAAAATAAAGAAAATCCATAGTATTTTATTTTAAAATATAAAATTATATTTTCAAAAAGACATTGACATGTCTTTGACACATCAAGAAAAGAAATACTTTGGCCATCTTATATTACAAATCTACGAATAACCTTACGCAAAATGGTCCTCTCTCCCTTTTTTAAACATTTAAATACAAGAATAGAACATTTTGTCTATCGTGATTTCATAAAGGGATCACATTTTAAGTTCTTTACACATTTTTTTCACGCTTCTCTGAAGTTTTACATTCTCTGTAAACTTAGCGCAGTCTAAAAGTTAAAATTTCCGTACAAGAAAATTGTAAGTACTTATATATTTATTTATTTTTTTAAATCTAAAAATGGCATTCGTTCTTAGCGAATCGTCCTATTTTATATGTTATGTATATTTAAAACCCTGTTCATATTCGAATCCACATTTTTTTACAAATTGAATTAGAAAAATAATAAATACAGAAATAGTATTTCATAATCATATCGTATGTATGTAAGTACTTAGGGAATTATAAATATGTATAAATGGTCAATATGCTATAAATGTCAGATATTAAATATATATATTTATAAATGTACGTTATTTCTATATAATATAGACATCGAAAAAAGTTTACAACATCACTTAAATTACAACCAAAACATAGTTTTTTCTAAAATTTGCAAAAACAAATGCTATAGGAAGAAATAATTTTATTTTGATTTTATAGATAAACTCAATCTGTTTCGAAATTCAATATGTTATTCGTTAAATTAAAGTACCTATAATTAATAAAATGGATATGTATATTTGGTTGGAATAAATTGTGCAATTGGCAATAAATCACTTTTCTATGTATTATAATGTATAAAACGATTAAATAAAATGGCTGACAGGGTTCAGAAGAAGTTATGATATAGGTAGATCCTTGTTCGTATGATTGACGTAGGTATGAATTAAGTAGATACTCAAATACAATAATAATTGCTTAAGACATTTTTTAATGAGTTCCACTGAAATAGATCGAAAGAATGTATTGTATTGTTAGGCATATTTGCTACTTTTATTTATTGCATTTTTGTTCGCGTAATTTAAATGTTTAGTATGAGAGGCTCAAAAATTTTTATTTAAATATTATATTTTTTTTATTTTTTTCGCATCCAAAGGTAACGTTTTTTATAAGCCATGGACTATAGTCGATTTACGCGTCGAAAGGGGAAAAAATTCGGGCGACTTTAGTCGATTTATGCGTTCAAAGTGTTAAAATTAATATTTTGACGCCACTATACATGCTCTATATATTATTATTTTTATAAAAGTTATTTCGTGTATTACCTGTTAAAATCGCTTAAGTTTTTTTCATTCTCGCATTATTGTGAGCATAAAGTTCAAGCCTTTTTTGCATAAATATGACAATCGCAAATACAAGTATCTTGTTGAATAATATTCAACGAAAAAAAATATAAAAATGTTTTAATTTTTTTTAAATATAGATAATCAATAATTTGTGCAACGAATTGACATACAGTAGTTATACGTTTTATCATTTTGAAATATTCTTCATCTTGAGATGGTCATGATCTGTTCAAGGTGGACTCTCCTTGGAGGAGGAAGAGAATTTTAAAAATCACACAAGATAATATAGATCTATAGATCACTTTGTATTATTCTGAAAGGATCTCCAAATCGTGATCTACATCTTCGATCTGGTTACAATTTTCACTAAATTTAAGCAGTCCTTTTGTTATGATGTGATATCGTCTCTTCATTTTCTACTTCAATAAATAGTCCTGTAACCGATATGCAAGCGATGTAATAAAGTCGAATCAATCAATATAAATTTTGAAGAAAAGAAACTTTAATTTCCACGTGATTCCTTATATTTCTTTATTTTCTTATTCTGTCCTTTCTTTGTTGACACTTTTTACCAATAATTTATATTTAATAAGTTACCGCTGGTTGGAAGAAATTTCATCGCAATAAACTCAGAATTATTTGCTCCGTATGTAAAATTTTATGCAGTAAATTAATTTATAATTAAATTATATATCAGACTTCAAATTTAGTGTTTTTTGGAATGAATATATTAGGAAATTAGTTATATAGGTATACTTAACCTATAACAAGAATAATTAACATCAAGTAGTAATGTATGACACATATAAATTGATTATAATTAAATATGTTAAATTGCGAAGTTGACTTAATTATTTTCCCATTTCGTAAATTAATAATAAACGATATTCTTATGTACATAACATGTTTTTATAAACAAAATATTATTTGTATTTGAATAATAAAAACAGTTAAAAGACAATAAAAGCATTTGGATTTTGCGTATTAATGATATTTCCTTGTAATTAAATTACTATTTTTTTCCTTAAATAAAAATAAATCTCATATACAATCTGTAATGATATATTTTCCAATAAATCTTCGTTGACATCTGTAATAAAATAATTAACATAATAAGCCTGACCAAGCACAAGATTTTAAAATTATTGTGATGAGGTAAATATCATATTTCCTGTAAATTTTTGTTTTTAAGGAAGTGCATTATAATGGTAGTACCTAATATGTAATAATAATTTAGTTTTACTATTTTTTAAACTTAATTGTTTTGAATATCATTAAAAAAATCAGCTTTGTCGTTTATAATAAAGAAATTCCAAAAATTTCACATTATTTATTTATTTATTTATATAATTTATGTACATGTGTACAAAGGCAGGTTTATTGCCATAAGGCAATTTCTTCCAACCAACCCGAGCAACGTGAAGTTTCTTAGTTAAATTGGTACAGTACTAATTAAGTGAGAAATAAATTGATAAAAAATAACATAAAAGAGTAAGAAATATAAAAACAAAATTACAAAGAGAAAAAAATGAAAAGAGAGTTTAAAAATAAAAGAACAATAAAAATAACACTGATCATAGCAAAGAGGAAAAGGAGGTTACGGAAGGATATAGAAGGAAATTAGGAACTATTTGGCAAATAAAGTTTTTTTAATTTACCTTTAAATATTTGAATGGATTGAGATGATAATAGATTGATTTTTTTTTTTACACAATACATAGTATATTGTGTTTTCAATAAAAGAACTGTTGGTTAGTTTATGCCAAATAGAAACAAGCTCGCCATTGTACAACATTTTTTTTAAATATATTTTACAAAAAATATTATTAAACAAGTAAAATTATTTTTTCAAACGGCAATAAACGATGTATTAAATTATAAAATTTATGTACGATCTGATGATTCATACAATAGACTAAACATGAATTATCATAGAAAATAATATGCAAACCAAAGTCGTACAATGTCATGCGATGCCATGGGCCAATTGAACTGTTCAAATTACATGTCATAAAATTATCATTAATATAAGAAATAATATCAAATCAACTCCACAATTTACGTAATACTGTTATGGGTAAATGTGTTTTATAACTACATTATGTTTACTATTGAAACTTGCATTATTTCTCACAATTATTTCAAATATACATACACACTGATTTATTTTATTACTATTTAGTATACTTATATATAAAAAATGCGTTTTAAATCAAATTTAAGCTGTAAAATGAATTATTTTAAACAAACATGCCTTATTTGATTAATAACCAGTAGTTTATTTCACATGTATCATAAAAAATAAATTAAAATTAAAAACTACTTATAATTCAAAATTATACTTGATAAACTTGGTAATTTATTAAAGACCCAGAACCAGTCTGCAAGATTTACATAAGTCACAATACAAAAGCTGTTTTTTTTCTGTTAAAGGATACCAACGATTGGATAATAATATGAACCCTGAATGTGAGCAGTAGTATTATCCAATAGTTGTTACCTGCTGAAATATCCTTTTACAGAAAATAACAGCCTTTATACTATGACGTAAATATGGCAGTCGCAGGCTATTGGTCTATTACTTATCATTAAAAAGGACGTTACCATGTAGAGCATTGTAAAAATATAAACATAAAAATATAAATCGTTTTATTTTGATAGGTACCTACTTAGGTACGTGTACGATTGTTATTATTTTTAAAAGAATTAATTTAGGATCAAAATTCTGTATCATCACCAAATGAAGATAAAAAAAATGTGATAAAAAAGTAATCTTTCGACTGACTCCAAAATCTGAACCGAATCCACAAAATTCAAAAGAGTGGAGATAAAAATGGCTGCCAAAAATAAACGAGACGCAATATTAAGAGTTATGGAAGAAGTAATTTTAAAAAATGAATCTTTTTACTGTTAAAAATCAATAGTTTTTAATGAGAATTTCACAGTAAAAGTATTTGTATTCTAGAAATTGAAATTAACTTTTTTAAAGAAATAATAAGTTGGTATATAAATATATCTTCATAATTTCCATACAATAGCGCCTGAAATTTGAAAGAAATTGCTGGAGGCAAGATTCGATCTCGTGATCATTTAATAATTCAGCGCTTTTTTTTAATAAAATTATACATTCGTATATTTATACGGATAAATAAATATAAAATTAAGAATATTCATTGTAATAAAATTATAATAAAATTGAAATATAAAATTATTTCATTATTTTTTTCATTTATTTTGGCAGGTACCGAAAATCGTAGATACGGCGGCTGAGCCCTCCCTAAAATTCATAGCAAACACTTTGCTTACAAAACAATTTCTCGGTAGATGACGTTAAAAAAAATTCTGTCGTCATTCCATAGATGGCGACGGTGTTATCATCTTGTTTTCAAGCGTTTCAATAATTCCACACAAAATAATATATAGAACCTTCAAAACTTTGAATTGATAGATGAACTCAATTAAAAAGGCATAATTGATGAACGTTGCGCAAGCGCTTAAAGTGATCACGTAAAACAACCGATGTCTGATCGTAGAAGCCTGATTTCCCTTCCCGATTCTCCTATGAATATAATATATTCCAACTTCTTCTCTATTGAGATAATAATAAAAAGTTTGACAAACACAGATAACCAAGATACAATTATAAATTTGTATATCTATACATTTAAATGTTATAAGTAAATTGACATAAATATGTAACTTGCAATATTTGAGTATTTAAATGATATTAAATATTTAAAGAATCATATACCTATCTCTGACTCACAAAACTATACTCAGAAAAAAAATCCCTTTAAGTTCAATTTTTTTCACGTTTTCAATTTTTTTTCATACATATTTCAGTGTGAAATATTAAGAAAATAGTGAATACGATACGTATAAATAAACATATATAAACAATTTTGAACATATGGGTTGTTTTTAAAATTAATTATATTAGTTTGATGGATTACTTTTCAAAATAATAATCAAAAAATAATATAGTTATCGTAATAAGTATTTGTTTAATTTGATGTAATTTTCGCTGTTATTTATACGTTGTGTTCAAAGACCAAAAACCGTATCTCATGTTTTAACAACCTTATATTTTACATAAAAAAATATATAGTTATAATTTTTAGTTTAGATATGTAAGGTTTTTTTCTTTACTCATAGAAACTAAAAATGTTGATGAGTATGGAATAAGAAATAAACTACTTAAAAAAAGTACACATTCTAAATTGGTATAGGTACCAAAACAACCCCTGAGAACAAATTAATATATATTATTATGCGGTGATTTCTGAGATAGTTTTGAGAGCCGTAGTACACATTTTACGATCTCTGCTGCATGTCTTTGACAATTAATAAAGTAATTTATGGTTTGTTGACGTATTTACGTCCATTGTTGCAGACGTTATTCTTCAGGCATGGTTCAGATGAGCAGTTCCTTATCTTGTACACAGAGACTCCTCCTTTGTTGGCAGTCTGTCCCTTCTTCTTGCTCGCGTTCTTCGGTATGGTCTTCCGGCGCAGTTTGTCGCAGTAGCAGTTGTTGGGATCGACGGCTAACGTTTGGGGCTTCTGTTTGTTCTCAGCTATGATCTTCTGCTTGTCTGTCGACCTCTTCTTTTTACTGACACGGGAGCCTTGCCTCAACAGTTGACCAGCACCGGATTCTTCGGGTACAACCTAAACAAAATGTTTGGTGAATTATTTTTAGTATTTAGATTGAGTAATTTAATTGTGAAATCGTGTAGTTACACATCGAATCAAATATTGCTCAAAACTGTTAACTTTAAAAGAATGAAAGAAAATATTTCTCGGAATCGAATAAAAATATTACCATCGGACCATCTTTAGTCATCTGCCAGTGCTTAGAGACGTCAATAGCACAACCACTTCCCACCATAAGGTCGTGCATGGTACAATTTTTATATAATTCTTCAACCACATAAATATTTGATATATGAGTCATGAAATATTCAATAATACGGGTATAATTTATGATTCCCTAGCTAAGTACAAGGAGTATTGTTACTTAAGAATGTTATACCCGAAATGTGTTTTTATTGTTTTGTTGATTTTTATTATTTTTATTCCTAATTTTAATTTGTGTTAATATTGAAATGTGCATATATGTACTAAAAAAAATATTAAGGAATTGTTGAATTTTTGTTGTAATTTTTAAGTGTTTTATGTGTGTATTTGTATAATGGCACGAAGCCGTATATGTTAAAATAAATAAGCATAATAAACCAATTACATTTCGGGACTGGTCAGCAAATTATAAGTTAAGATACCTATAGCCCACACTTCACCATTGTTGAAAAGAAATTTATTAAAGGTCAGAACCGAAATTGCCGATTGTAACTCGGGCTTAAAGATTACTGAACTGTATAATAAAAATAAATGGTTGCACTTTGTCACGGCGCGTTATTCACTGCGACGAGGTAAATAATAGGATAAGATGATATGGATCGAGAAATGAAATCACCAACCAGTAGAGAAGAAGTCTTCGTCTCGATCGCTCACCCAGTCCGACAAAAAATGCATAGTAGATGCAGGGGCACAGCACACATAATATAATGTTTGCTATAACGGCAACGTACCTAGTCCGAATTAACAACCGCTCAAGGCCGTATGCAAACAAGTACTTACATGCGAACAAATAGTTACATGGATGGGAGAGGGAAAGGATCAGGTGATTCGTATTCACGCTAAAAAGTAAATTCCGAACTGAACAGCACAGAAAAGAAATCAGTATTATGTAAGTAGATATTGACCGATCACATTGTAAATTTACCATATTTTAAACCTGTATCATCACAGTCGTAATAATTTCCAAATTGGACGAAGTAGCTATCGACACCTTTATGTATATTATCGTAAAATATTATTATACTAAAAATAAAAGTATCAATAAATGTTGATATGTTATAAAAATACTTGGTAATAGTTCTATTGTATTTATTAGATTATCGACGCGTTTCGTGCAAGGCACATCGTCAGAATAATGCTCTACAAGACTGAGACTAGTGGTTATATACAAAATTTACATGACAGGTGTATTAAAATGTTGGTTTTATAACATATCAACATACAATGGAGTTCTATCAAGAATTGTCTATCGACAAACTAAACTTAGTATAAATAAATGCTGCAGAACCTAACCTGCATGACAGCTTCGAGCAATTTGGATGGTTTATCTGGTGTCGATGGATTTGCAATGATAATCTCTGGCTCCTTAGCTGGATCCTTATCTCTAGCGGCGTTCTTACGCATCAGACTCTTAGCTTTCTTACGCAACAGCTCCTGGGCTTCTGGGTAGTATACCAAAGCAGAATTCAAGTCCATCTTGTTTAGCACAAACAGGTTAGAAAAACCCTTAGACCTGGAAGTTACAATTGAAAGTTTAATGGTTATTCCTCATGAAGAAATATATAAATATAACATAGATATTTCGATTCCATTGATCAGTTACCTGACATCAGCAGTTCTCCGATCAGCTCCATTAATTCCCAACAAACTGATTTCACCAAACACTGATCCTTCTGAGAGTGTTGCTAAGACCTCATTGTTATTTGGTCCGCCCATCACCTAAATATTGATGAAAAAAATTAAAAACATTGTAATAGCATTACATAAGACTGCGGAATACGTAAATTGTAAGGCAGGTAACATTAAAATCAATACATCTGTTACAATACCTGAACTTGACCCATCTTAACAATGTACATCTCTTTGCCAACTTCTCCTTTGCGGCAGACGAGATCTCCAGGCAAGAAGATGACAGGACGAAGCTTCAATACCAGAGCTCTTAGCAGGGCCTCATCACAATCGTTGAAAAGCTGAACTTTACTCAGGGTTTTGATGTGGACATTAATAGCCACATCTGTCTTTAAATTGATTGGCAGGGCGTTTATTATATTGGACTCGTCTGAAATCAAAAAATGCCCCTTTTAACAAGACTTTTATCTATGTTTGATAATTATTTATCTTCTATCATCTGGATGATATTTCTTTATTTATTTAATATTTCTTCTCGGGCAACTAACAGGTACTATATCAAATATTTATTTAACACACACCCAATAACAAGTTGCCACATTCTGGAGACTTATGATATTAATCGTCTCACAGATCCAGACTGAAAACACAATTATAAACTGTGTCTCCACCGGGAATCGAACCCAGGACCTTTGGATCAGCAGCCAGATGCCCAACCAACTGAGCCACGAAGGCCGACGATAATTAGTATAAACACAGCAATTGATCAAGCAATGTAGTCGACCCTAATTCGGATCCTGTCTTGACCGATTTGATTTATCTATAGCACAAGCAATTGATTATTTTAGGGGATGTTAATGTATTAAAATATATAAAATAAAAATACCCAAAGTATGTTGTTGTTCCCATGTGAAATTAAACCAGGATGTAACACGCCTTTGCAAATCATTGCCAAGATTTTGACGTCTGATGTACTCCTTTGTTTCGTCAACCAGCTTTCTATACTCGGTCTGAAATTGTAAATGTTTTTTGGTTTATTCAACTGGAAATGAAACCGATTGCGCAGTTTCAATGACAAAAAGTTTTATAAATGGAAACAGATGTCTGGTTCTAAGATCAAGAGCACCTACTCTAAAAAATTGTAGAACTAACATACAAACTAAGCTATCTGAGCTCTTGAATGATACTGAATTATCAAATAATGTATATAAATATTATTAATATTTTAACTTGTATTCAAATACTAAGTTAAAGAATCCTACCTGAGATCTTGTGGCCGTAGCGATGATATCTCTGACTTGGCTGATAAGCAGAGCAAAAACAAAGACTCCCATGAGCCATGCGATGGTCATATAGATATACTCCAGCTCGTTTTCAGGTTTGCTATTCTTGCCGATACTGGTAGCTGTCTTGAAGGCAAAATAGAAGCAGCGGATATAAGCGTTACCGATGCCGCTGAAGACCCAACCATTGGAGCCAATACCCTCCCATTTGCTGACGGCATAATAAAGACAGGCGTTCAGGTGAATCAAATAGAACATATTAATCATGGTACGACCAATACGAACCTAAAAACAAAATGTAATATTTTTAGTGTACATATTAATCAACTTAAACAAGTCAAAATATAATAAAAAGATATTTTCATTACTAAGTATGAAGCGATGTATTCTGTGAGTAAAAATTGTTAAAATTGCAAAAATCAAGACCATGAATGGGCTTGTAAGATCAAGATTCGACCCACATCTGGAAATCCAAAAAAAAGGAGTGAAGATCACCCAGCTTTTACTTGTTATATTGATTTAATCTTTATAAAACTTACGGCAGGCAGTTTATGATGAATTTTGATAATCTAGAGTATTTTTTTTAATTCCTTAGTAAATTCCTCATTGCAAACCTCATAATAATTTCATGCTATTGCCGAATATTGAGTGTAATATACAATTTTATTTATGTTTTATATACTTACAAAGAAGGGAGCAGAAATAATCCGATCAACGGTCGTATAGAACTCTGCGAAAGTCTGTACTTTGAAAAGACGAGGAAGACGAAGCCAAACAGACGATGTTCCTAAGAATGCGTACATTGCTTCCAAAGGTAACAAAGAAACTAAATCCATCTGAAATAAAATTATATCAGCAATCAATCAACATTGGCGCTATAGCCTCTTGAGAGCTTTGACATCCACTAGAATTTTCCGCCATTTAGTCTGGTCCATCGCCTGCGTTGTGCTCCTTGTAACAACTATATTTTTTAAATCTTCCTGTACGCCATCAATCAACACTAGTTTTGGTCTTTCCATAAATCATATCATATTAATTGAAAAAAAAAATGTTGAGATGAAGTACATATTGTGGTTAAGAATACTAAGCATTTGAGTAAATTAGAACCAAGATGAAAGTACCAAAGTATCGAATTAAATACCCTCGGATGGGTCGGTGGCAGAGCGGTTAGCACGCTGGGCTAGTAATCCAGTGGTCGCGAGTTCTAATCCTGCCTCGACCGATTTCGTTCACCTATAGCACAAGCATTTATTTGCTTATTTTAGGGAACGTAGGAAGATGTATATGTACTTGTTTAACAAGGACATATTCATTTTTTATTAAAAAAAAAATGTACTTATTTTCAATCTTTCTTATCTTCTTTCCCCTTAGCACTTTTGTCCCGTTTCTATCGGGGTACGCTTTGACCATGATCCTGGAATTGGCGAGTCTGGTTATTACATTGAAGCGACTGCCATCTGACCTTCGTAACCCTTAGAAAGGGGAACCAGACAAATTGGATCATGGCTACACATAGCTAGTGATATAAATGTATTTATTTTCAATCGTATCGTATATTTAAATAATAACAATAAATACGAAAGCAATTATCAGTTTTACATCACCTTGAATTGAATTTTCTTGACATAGTTCCTCCGTGTATCCAACGGATCTTTCACCCAAAACCCTTCAGAGAGATACGAGACTCGAGGTTTGATAATAGCGATATCAATCAAGTAAAGAATGTCGCAGAACGAGTCTATCGATAGCCATATGGGTGTATTTTCTTTGGTTTGGTAAGGAAAAGACCATCGTAGAGGAATCACCCAAGAATTGTACGCATAACACAAGGTCACGACTAAAAGCCAAAAAGTGTAAAATGCACCTGAAACAAAAATACAAACAAATTGAATCATCATAATTGGTGTTTTGCAAGTTTTTTTTTTCAAAACAACTAAAATATTTACCGTGAGGATCAAATATGATATTGCACCTCTCATAGTCCCACCAAGCCAGGCATGGTTTTCTCCTCGTAGGAGTAACGCGAATCTCTATCAACTCTGGTTTAAAGCTTTCCTTTGAGACTGTCCTGTGAAAAAACAAATAAATAAAATATTTAATCAACAATACTAAGAAGTCTTTAAAATTCATCATTAGTAAAAAACGATAAAATATTATGGGATAAATATTGCCAACAAATAAAGAACAGTTATTTCAAAAATTAGAAACATGTAACGAACTCTATTTACTAGTCGAAAGTAACAACGAACGTGTAAGTTGAATGATATATTTCATTGATATTATCTGAATCAAAGAGTATCAATAAGTACATAGAAGGTCGTGATCTAAATGAGTCTCTAGAAAAGAATAAAGTACCCCCTGACATACATTGATTCCACTTCCACACTCTGTTTTAGTTAATAAATTTAAAATCCTTTGTTCTGTTAAGCCAACAGTTAAGCATGAGATATTTTGAAATGATGTTAAATAATTAAATATTATTTTTATGATATATAAAGCTCAAAATATTGACAAATATTTTGAGCTTTATTGAGAATTAAATTTGTTAAGACTAGTTTGTGAGTGATTGGTCATAGAATAAAAAAAACAATAACGTAGGTTTCAGTTACAATTGGCAGATCTTTGCCAAATGTCATATTAATACAGATCATACACAAGCTTACAAAGCGTGATGGAATGTCGTCCTTTATAGATTATAGTTATACGAAAATATTTTATTTACCTTCTAACAAGAGCTGGTTTAGATCCACTATCATGCGTAGGAGTAAGAGGAGCTTCGACTCTGGCTCTTGAACGTGCAGTTCGCTCTGCAAAACGACGAAGTAACTCGCTCATGCGATCTCGTACCGCACCCTCACTGAAAGTACAATTAAAAATTAGACTAATAAATGATTTTATTTGCATTGCAAAAAATAATAAAAGTCTTTTAATGAAATCCCTAAAAACGTCAGAATTGTTTGGAAATTCATTAATTTATTTGGACAATAACTATTGTGCTAATGTATGGAAATTACTTAAATATTTTTTTTTATAATTACAGTTGCGGTTCCTGGATTGACTCTCTGGGTGAGTTCCCTGCATCTGGCAACTGTGGAACAGGGGGCAGAGGACCAGCCTGACGAGCCTGCTCCAACTTTTGATCGTTTTTCTTGCGGAATGCTTCTGCCATCTCCAACCTATAAAACAATAAAGTGTTTAAAAGTACAAACAAAAATTCAGGTAGTCCAAACATTGAATGAATTCAAAGGAAACGGTGACTTGTATAAAATTTATGAACGAACTCTCACTGACCGAAGCAACTTTTGAACACCTTTTTTTACTATTGAGCAAATGGGATCCCTGAAATTTCACTTTTGACAATTCTGCAACAATCCCCAATAAATATATATACATATTGTTTCAGGTTTTGTATTTGTGATATGGTCGACAAAAAGTTGAATATCAACAGAATCGATTATTATTTTGATTTACCATGATGCCCGCTTGGTGGAGGTTGTATCATCCCAGGCTGGTTTAGGAGTACGCCCCCAGTCATCAGCCGAAGGTCCCGCCCTCCAGGCGCCTTCTCCCCCTGCAGCACGGGGTCCCTTCATCTGCGCCGCCAACTCCAGCCGCTCTGGATACACCAGTTTCTAAAAAAAATATATTAGATGTTTCATTGGATGTGAATATAAAAATGAATGATGTTTGAATATACCTACTGCCATCTACCACATTACAAAGGTTATGTTCGGTTATATAGATAAACCAAAGGACTCAATAATTCCATGATGAGTATTTATTAAGAATGATCAAGCTTTAGAAGACTCTGGTACGATTGCCACTAAAATATGTACATATATATATATATATATATATATATATATATATATATATATATATATATATATATATATATATATATATATATATATATATATATATATATATATATATATATATATATATATATATATATATATATATATATATATATATATATATATATATATATATATATATATATATATATATATATATATATATATATATATATATATATATATATATATATATATATATATATATATATATATATATATATATATATATATATATATATATATATATATATATTTAAATTGCCTATGTATATTTTTGCAAGATTCCCAGACTGCGTTGCTGGGCATTCAATATCGCTGATGATATTTTCGAAAAATAAGCACCATACCTACATACTTATTTATCAGGAAATATATTTAATCACTGTATTTTTTGTACTCTGAGGCACCGACTTAGAATAACGCCTCCACACTTTTCTCTGTAGGCACAAAACAAACATTTTATGGAACTCCTACTTAGGTGACTTTGACGATTTTAAAATATCGTGCAATAGGACTCTAGCTATCGCGAGAGTGAACTTTGACGACAACTATTCTCTGACGCTCCTTATTAAATACACATGTATTTATAACTTCAAAACTAACACTAAAGCATCGAAAACACCCAAACTCTTCATAACAATTAAAAAATCTGCCTAGACTACCCAACAAGGAAGCGTATTATTCAACGGAGTGTATACATTACCCCCCAAGCATAAGGTCAAGGAAAAATATGATGCAATAACTCCTTTGCAACACAAAAATCGTATCGGTTAACGTGGAAAAGAATTATTCTCCCATATAATCGTAATCTGTAAGACATGTTTGTCGTAAAGATTGCATACGCACATAATCTTTAGAGTTTGATGTTCTTTTTCATTATGAGTTCCATCATCAGAACTCGATGAAATTTATATGCATGATCACCTCTGAAGCAATCCCTTCCTATAGGAATAATCCCTAATTCATAGGAATAATTGAAATCGGATAATGTGGTAAAGAATTACTATCGCTGAAATGAAAATTGAAGATTTTGATGATCTGATCTTGACCAAATTGAAATTGGACTAATCTGAAGATACCTTATTTCTAATGAAAAAAAGAATCACCGAAATCGGATAACATATTAAAAAGTTATCGCTGAACAAAGATAATCGGATAACGTGGTAAAAAGTTATCGCTGAACAAACATTATCAGATAACGTAGTAAAAAGTTATCGATGAACAAACATTAACAAGATCACGACGAATTTACAATCTCTTCCGTTTTTGAAAGTCGGTTAGTAAATAACATATCACGTAGTTCAGCAATGATGTGCCGTGGTGGTATAAATGAATTATTATTATTACTTAAAACTTTATTGGAATATGTATTATTTTAATTCTAGATCTCAATGTGTTTTCATATTGATCCAACAGGTGTGATAGATTTATGTATGATAGCAGAAGGACATGCTACCTATAACTATGTAGGTACTACAAATTGAATAACATTGGTTGTAAACATCATTTTGTCACGTAGCATTGGTAATCGATTGTTCAAAAATTTATAGGGTAGGGTCGGCTCTCATAATCTTTCGGCGACAGGATAATCTATTTTGTATTGCCGGGGTTGGTATTTGGGCAAGTGAAACCTGGACATGGCAGAGGGCGCACGAAATCAGAATAAATGCAGTTGAAAATGAGATCGCTAAGATGAATTTATAAAAGAACGATGTATGGTAGGGTACGAAACGAGGACACAAAGAAATAATGTATGTAAGATGAAAGATTAATAGAATGAAAGTATTTATCATTTATTCTTTCCATGTAACCTTGAGATAGTTTGGCTACATGGAAAGAATAAATGATGATCGCCTGACGAAGAAAATAAACAAGACGGACAGGAACGGAGTAAGGATGGCACGACCATTTAAACTATATTCTGAAAGGTGGAAATTTAAGAAGCGTGAAAGATAGACGAACGTGTATAAGACGATGTATGAATGTTGACAAGGCGATGAATAATGTGGCGTTCGGTGCTCTCTGCCTACCCCGCGAGGGACATAGCGTGATGATATTTATATAGTATATGGGCTTTGTCCATGAGCTTTCTCATATTACCCCACCACGTGGATAGTGGACGTCCTTTTCCATTTCTATCTTTTCGAAGAGTGCTAGAGCAGTTTGCAGCACATGATCTTTTTGTCTTCTCATTACATGTCCATACCATCTGAGTCGGCTCTCTGTGAGTTTTTCTGGTATGGAGGCTACTCCAATACTTCCACTTACACCATGACAACCGAACTGTCTACCCGCGTTATAGCCAAACCTTTGTTTTCTTAATAAATAAAGCAATGATAATGTTAATGCTTGTGTGTTTATCTTACGCCTTCTGAAAAACTAAGAGCATCTAAAAATCTAATTTATGTGCGAGCATGTACCAGTATACCTGACGCAGTGTCACGCTAAAAAAGTGACAGAAATGCTGAATTATTAAATATATTTCAAAAATTTTTTTTTTCATACAAAATTTTCTAAATCAAATCTGTCAAAAAAGTGTACATTTTGCACGCAAATATCTGTTAATATAAAAGTTAGAAATACGTATTTACACAAATAAAAAATATTTTCAAATATAACTTAGCGTTTAAGTGAAAAACATGGTGTTTTATATAATTATAATGTTTAACTTATTTTTAAAGTAAGCGTTTTGTACATACAACGTCGCCATATTTATCTCTTTCCATGTAATATTTTTGTTATTTCTTCCGAACGAAAATCTTCTTCAAAATAATAAACCTTTGAAAAAAATGTGATTATGAAATAATAAAATAAAGCACAAGACATTACAGCAAGTTTTAAGGCATATATTGTAAAAGTCTGTTAATTATTAGTAAAGATATAGGCATAATAAAATTTCATAATTTGTATATAATATTTGATATTTTTGACAATTGTTGATTTTCGATTTTATGGCTTCGAACAAACCAATGTAGGTAGGTACCTACATATTGTAAATGTATTCAAAACATTTGATATTTCTTACTATGGTTATAGAAAGAATGCGATATTCAAATAAAATTTGTTATGAATCGAATTTGAATTTATTTAGAACATTGTTGTATGTAGGTAGGTACCTACCTAATACAATATACTGATTTTCTATCGGAAAATTATAAAGTCCAATACAATTCAATATACAAAATATTTCCAATACCTAGTCAAATTCTTCTTCTTTTTTATGTAGACCTTTGGGTGATTTTTTAAACAAACTATTTCCTATAGTCTAATTCTTCTTATTTTATGTAGACCTTTGGCTGAGTTTTTATAAAAACTGTTTCTTATAGTCTAATTATTCTTCTTTTTCTTTTCTGTAGACCTTTGGTTATTTTTCAAACTCTTTCTTTTAGTTTTATTCTTCTACTTATTTTATGTAGACCTTTGGGTGAGTGTTTATACAAAGTATTTCCTATATTCTAACTTTTCTTATTTTTATTTTATGTAGGCCTTAGGGTGAGTTTATATTCAAACTATTTCTTATTGTTTTATTCTTATTTAAATCTTTGGGTCAGTTTTAAGTCTAAAAGTCTGATTATGCTGAAATATTATTAAGTTGTTGCACACTTGATGACTATTTCCGATGTGACCAACACTAGACTATTTTCTAGTACTAGTTGCATGTAACACATGAGATCCAACTGTCGATAGCGATAGTATGTATAGTTGAAGAATATGTACCAAACTATAAACCCATAGATACAAATTATTGAATATTATCAGATATTTTGTTTTTTATACAACATATGTAGGTATGTATGTCAAGATAGGATAGTATGGAGGAAGATCCTTTTTCCTACCCAGAATATGCAAATAGCATGATGGTATGTATGTATGTTTGGAGATGAAGTATCAAACTATTAAGTCTTCTTACATATTGTGTATAGGCGACTGCCATACAAAATGTATGAAGCGATGTCGTCACTAAATTCAATTTTTAAAAAAATTGTTAAAAAAAAATTGAGATCTTCTACTACAATGTTAATATTTTTTATAGAAAATTAAATTATCTAGTTGGGGTGTTTCGGCTTTTTTCGATAATTGTAAAAGTTTTGGAAACATAGGCAGTTAAACTCATAAATTTATCATAAAAAAAATATTTTTCTTAATAAAAAATGTTTGAGAAACCCTGGAATTTTTTTGAAAAAACCAATTTGAGATTTTGTATTTGTCTATGTTTGTACCAATTTTCAGCGTTCTAACGTTTATGGTTTCTGAGATATATGGAAAAATAAAATAAAAATTCAAAAGTTGATAACCCCTGACTGAAACAAAAATTCAAAATTCCGAGTATAAAAGTTTTGTAGGCCTGTAACTGTTTATATATTCTGAAATTTTAGGCTCTGTAAATTGAGCGGATCAAAAGTTATAAGGGGGGGACGGACACACACACAGACACACAGACACACACACACACAGACACACACACGAAATGTTCTACTCCGAATTCTGAGTAAATCCGTGTATGGAACATATATGCTGCGAAGCCTCTAAGTTGTTTTTTTTTTACTTCAAAGTTGGAAAAGCCGTGAAAAAAGTAGACCTCTCCATACAATTCTCGCGTATTCTGGCTTGATACATTGTCGATATGTTAAGAGAACAAAGTTCTCCTGAACAAATCGACAGTTGGATTATAGCTTCATGTTTCAATACTATTGTTTATTTAATTTTAATCCACTTCCCATCATATAATATTATTAAATTTTCAATACACATTATTTGCTTTCGATGACAATATATTATTGGGGGTTGTGGTCATATTTAAAACCATTTCTCATATTGTATGCGTGCAGAAATTGTATATACTTAACACACACTTGATGGCACGATTTGTGGCCAACTTTCGAACATTTTACAACGCTTACATTCAATCAAATTACAAACCATTTTTCATAGTCCGATTTTGCAAAAATTTTGTTACCTATAAAAATTGCGTATTCATAACTCCCCACAATATCCTCTTGGGGTAGGGATGAGTAAAAATAGGATAGTAATAATATGAACACTTCCTCGCACCCTGCGCAAGTGGCGAGTTTATTGCCGTATGGCAATTTCTTCCAACTAACCAGTGTTTCCAGCTCAGAGAAGCAATATTTTCGTGAGAAATAAATTTAAATAAATTTCTCCTCTGCTGGGAATCGAAACCAGGACGCCCGCACATAAACCGAACGGCTTACCAACTGTGCCCCGGCGTTCGGCACATGCTGTAGGATCATGCTGAAAATCAGGTGCTGGGAGCTTGTCCTACTGCAACTTAACTGAGCATGGACCTTTTAAGATGTGCATAAAGTTGTTTTATTTTATTTATTTATTCAAAATCCACAATAACCATACAATTTTTTTTATAACAATTCAATAGTGAAACATAGTACAGCAAAAAATATGAAAAATAGGCAATTTAGTATATTATGTTGGCACTGACAAAAAGAATTCAATCTATCAGTACCAACATCCAGTGGATAAGAACTATTCCAGTAAGCAGTGCTTGTGTCGGAATAGTTTTCTATTCATTTTAACTGACGCAGTCCATACTTATGTATCCCATTATGTCTAACACACAATTATAACATATATCATAAAATCAAACGTATAAATTATAATATACAGCTATAAAATCACGGTTTTAAATAATTTCATAATTTTAAAAAATATATTTTCAATGTTCATTCTACCTTTGTTGAGAATCCAAGGAGATAGTTTATTTTTCATAGCACTCAGTGACTTTATACTATATACCTATATCAGAACCATTTAATTCTTTTGTAAACATGTTTAAAATACGAGGTACAATAAAATCAAAATGTTTTTGAGCAAACGTGGTATGAGTTCTGGGGATGTGTAAAAATCTGTCTAATATTGTAGGAATTTTCAACTCGAGTATACTGTGAAATATTGAGCTTATGTGAGTAAATGATTAATTTCTTGGCGAATATCTAAAACTTCAAATTCTGAAAATAATGAATTAGATGGATATCTAAAAGGTTTTTTATTAATAACTCGAATGATACTCTTCTGGGCTTTTTTGTATAAGTATGTATATTGTATATTCTCTAGTAAAATGTATGTAAACAGCCTTTCAAGCTCATCTCTCATTTTTTTCTGATTCATTCCTTTAGAAAGAAAATTTACCTCCGCAATACGTAAATATATTTATGGATTCATTTATATACTGCTTTTCATATATGTATGTAAGTACTTCAACTTTCTATCCACTAACCAGTAAATTTAAGTGGCGAAGTAGATAGTACCTAATAATAACAGACAAGAGGAGGTCGTAATTGATGAAACAACCATTGTGTTCGTGTCAAGAAGCATTGTCGTAACTATTATTACCTTCAATACAATAGAGAAGGCATTAGGTTCCATCTGTGTATCATTTGTTGAATATAAACCATCAACTTATATAATGACTCCCTTGATAGAACCACGTTTCAAATTATTTACGTAGATGTAGCTATTAAACACGACAACTACTGTAGTACCTAATGAAGTATTGCAATTAAAAATATCTTGAATATTTTTCAATTTCAACTTGAATTCTTAATTACTTCCTTGTTTGAAAAATGGAAATTTATCTATGAATTGAAAAATGGAGAATTGGTTCAATGGGTCTATGTGTTTGGTTTTAACGAACACGGATTTTATGAAATCTCTGTTACAACGAGCAAAGTTCAGTGAAATAATTTTGACCTAGGTTTATTCATAGAATAATAATTGAACTATATTATTATTCTATTAGTTTTAATATTTTACAATCATTTAATCACTAAATAAGAAGATTTATGTAGGAAGTAGGTCTAGGCATGATTCAAACTGGCATTCTCGATTACTATCCAGCGAATTTATTTCTCTGGATCTCACTCATCTGTATATAACTAAAAAAACAAAATTAACAAAATAGGTACTTATTCATTTTAAATCCCATGTTCCATGTAGGACGCGACATAAGTAGAATATGTAGGTACAGTATTTCTTCATAAAGGTTTTTGGTTTAAAAAATGACAATTGCGATGGAGAGTAAATTTACTTATATGTAAATAATACATAATGTGTATATTGGATATATATTTGCGTGAGTCGGTAACAGTGGGTTTACTTCAAGTACCTATTACTTCTTTGAAAGATATCTTTTATTTTACAATAACTTTAGGATTTGCTTATTTTAGTAGACGTATGAAGATGTATCAAATCAAAAACTGGAAAACCAAGGCTTCAAGGACAGCTTGTTTCAAGGACATATTCATTCTTTTCAAAATAATATAGAATATTTGATGAAGTTGTCTTTTTGGCTTCAATGAACTCGAGCTTCAGCAATGAGGATTGGGGATACGTCAGGAATTCAGTAACTCTTATTTTTGAAGTTTGACCAATGTTGGCGCAGATGACAGATACTCTTCATTTGTACCTATCCTCACCTTCCTGACATACCAAAACCCCTTTATATGTACCTACATCCATACAGTGAACGTGGCAACAATGATCTCGCCCTTGTCGCAAGTAGGCCACTTTCTTCAGTCACCATACTCAGCACCGTGAGCATCTATATTTCAAAACTCTGCATACTTATTCGGTGACGTGCGCATATACTTTTTAAATACGTTCGCGGAATTCGCACGTATATATTACAAACAAATGTAGTGCACCATTTTTGAACCAGTGACGTGAAAGAAAGAAGAACTTCGCGTAAGAGAGAAGTAAGAAGGCAGCTGGCACGGTAAGTCCACTCCCTTCAAAAACTTTTCCATATTTTCCAACTGTTTCTTCTGCCGATATCGCACAACCAATATCTCCAATTGTTTCTGTTCGTTTCAGAAATAACTTATTTTTTTAGAAGATTCAGATGTTAGACGTGTTTCAAATTACTAGCTAAGTAATGATTTACAAAACCATAATGGTCCCGAAAACCGGCATAAACCTGATATCCCTCGTGATTCACAATCGGAGTAGTTTTCCTTTAATATAACATCTTTCCATACATTTATTGGTACATTGTCAGTATTTTTTGGGTAGCCTTATTGAAATTTGTGAACATTGTATGAACACAAAACAGACCGATAACATATCCTAGGAGTATGATTTCCCACATTTTTCTACGGAAACATATTGAAACCGCTCCTTCTTTATTCATTAATATCATCACGGCATATCCTAAAATGTGGGGTAACCAGCGACAGGTATGCCGGTGTGCTTTACCTTATAAAAAGAAACACGATATTGCATGTTTTTTGTTAAAATTAATACATATTTCACGTATTTTTATTATCGATCAGAAATAAGAGGCCTTGTATTGAAAATACAATTTATCAGATTTTCAATGTGCCTATTCTTCTAAACCAAACAAAATATTTAGTAATGAAAGAGATAAGTTTTCTTAAAATATGTGAGAACCTTTCTATGGTGAGAACTAAGAATAGGTAACTATATTGCGCAAACCAGCTAATCGCAGGTCTAAAACTTAGTATAGATAGCATTCCACTTCTGGAATTTTCCTACGAAAAAAAAAACCTATTCTGCTTTGTCTTCTGAAATACAATTATACACACCGTATAATACTCAAATATCAAACATTTATCTGAAAAACAATACCAAAAGCTAGCATTATATTTTTTTTGCAAATTAATTATTGTGAAATTAGGTAATTTATTTCTTCGAATAACGAAACAGTTACCAAGGAAACCAAACCAAATACGTACATATAATATATCGCAAAACATTTTTATTTCAAAGAATAAGAAATCATGACGAAAATGTAGTTAATTACAAGTTGGTGAGATTAAAAATTAAAAAACTTAAATCACAGCTTTAATTGAAAACAAATTTTATTATAACGATAATTTCAAATTCCGTTTTCTACGACCTGTATAATAAAAGCTTATTAATTTATGATGAAAATAAAAAAAACATCAATACTTAAAAGATAAATAAACGAACAAAATAAATCAAAACATTGTAACTTACCTTTCTCAACAAATTTATTCTCTCCATCTTCCTTGGTTGTTCACTACCCTATCTACGCTGTTACTATGTACTTTGGTGATTAAAACTTGCAAAAGAGATCGATTGCAATCTGGATACGATAATACTATAAATATACCGTGCACCGTTCTATAGCTTTCTATATAAACATATGCAAAGCAATTACAGCTGTCAAAAAGTCTGCAAAAGCTGCAGTTTCAACGGAAGTGTACTCTGTCTCTACTGCCTGACTTTTCTAAGCCATCGCAACGAACGGACGGCCTATGGTACCCTTCGACCAAAACAAAATTGTAATGAAAACACAGTTTTAAACGTGGAAAATGCTCTCCTTGCAATTGACAAAACCTGTTGTGTGTAAAATTGATTACCGGAGACCCGCGCCTGCGCCTCAAGCTCGCTTTCCCATTTCCCAAGGCGGGAGAAATTCGCGTCGAAGGGCGAGCCTGAAGGACTATCAGAAAAAGTATTCTCAGTTGCTCCGGCCGAAAGGTAAATCAGACAGATTGAAACGTACGTTTTTATCAGGTGGATGACTCAGGCGAACTTGTTGAAGCTTTTCAAAGTACGACAAGGCTTGATATCGATAGAACTGTAACATTAAATGTTCACCTACATGGTGAAATGCAATATTATTACGCAGTTGATGAATATAGGTACTTATCCAATATAGGGAATGCATCCCAACTAGGTACTTTGATATTTTCAATACAATATTGATCGATAGCTGAAGGCCAAAAACATCATGGATGATAGGAACACGAGAGATATATTATAATATGAACTGTTTATTTCACGTGGTATGTATAAGGAGAAACAAAACAAAAATAGAAAATATTCATTTTATTGTACAAAACAATAAAAAACTGTATTGTATAAAAATCCTTAGCAAATATGACATCAGAAAAAATACATAGGAACATATAAAAACATACAGTTACTCGTTACATACCTATTCAACAAAAAAAAATTGAATAGTCCAGTCATAAACAAAATGTTACATTTTGTATTAAATAAATATTAATTCGTCTACTTTCGTCATATTCCTGTCTCATCTTTGTATGAAAAATATAGTTAGAAATTTGATTGTTGTATCTACCAGCAACTATCTAATAAATAGTTTCATATCAGAATACTCGCATGTTATGATTACCTAAATTTGAATTTAGTTAGAAATTTAAAAAAATAAAATACAAATTATTTAAGTAGTAAAATTGACGTCATTTTCTGATGCTTCTGTGGTAGTTGTAAGTTTAACTTTGTCAACATCTTCAGGATCTTTGTCTTGAAGAGGAATGTCTCTAATGAACGATGATATGAGAAGCAGCGAACGACTCGGTTGATCCGTAGGAACCATATGCCCAGCGTTTCTTATCATCACATCTTGGAATAGTCCACTTTTCTTTACATACCTGCAACAAAAAATGTTTTTTCCATTTCAGCTGACTTTCCAGCGTCGAAGTGCCTGGGTTTATATTTTTTAAATGTGCTTGTTCTTTTGATAGATCGATGGTCTATTTACTATGTTTGATAGAATTTAATCTTGGTCGTGGGATGAGGATATACAACTTTCCTTATATCTGCAGTGCTACTTATGAAGTTTATTAAGAATAGACTCAGACTTTATAATTAAATATGCTTCTTCTTTCGATAGATCGATGGTCTAATTTAATCTTGGTCGTGAGATGAGGATGTCCAACTCTCCTTATATCTGCAGTGCTACTCATGAAGTACATTAAGATATGATTCAGACTTTTAGACTAAAATTAATAAATCATGTAGTACAAAAAATGACAATTTCATAGTAAACTTTGATTTCTTAAATTATTATCGAGTACAGGGGGACTACTCGTGACACGTTTTTAATACGTTATTAGCTTGCCTTAATCTTAAAATATATAAATCAGTACTCGATTATAATCCAATCGTAATCTTTCTCTACATTTTATCAAGAAAATTTGTTAATATCAACGTTTATTATAAAATTGTCATTAATTGTTGTATGAATTAATATTATTATTCTATTTATTGAACCACAAAGATTGCTAAAATCTGAAGCTAATCTTAATTTTACTGATATCAACTTCATGCATAGCCCTGCAGGTTTATTCATTTTTAAGATTAAGGCAAGATAAGAATGTGGCAGACCACATCTCGAAATTTCTTTCGAGCGCGCGCCTAGCGACGGCAAGTACATTTGTTTATCGCTAGGCCGAGTTCATCGCCCGCAACGTCAAACAAGTGACAATACTCCTCAACTGGGTATGACACTTCAAATAAATAAGTCTGGAAAGTTCGAGGACATTGAACTTGCTACCCCCAGCGCAGCACTATTTAAGGGAGTCTACACTTGTACACGTCGTCACTTCATTTCCGTATTTCCGTCACTTCGATTCGTCACATCACGCCGCCGTTCTCGACCACGCCGTCTCGCCGACACTTCGTCTCTCGACCACCGGTCATCTCTCGACCTCGCGAGCACGATGATACTTCACCATGCGAAGATTCGGACACTTCGAACACACCCGCTAACTCGCTCGTTATACCTACTCATCGTGAGAAAAGTTCCTTTGTAAGTTATTTCATCAATTGTAAATTTACCCTTAAGCAAACTATTAATTGTGATCAATATACTCATTGTTACTTTTGACCATTCTTTCTTCTTCTCTCTAAACCACTGTGCTTGTGTTCTTATTTCAAATCATATCCACTTGGGATATAGTAAACTCTCTTTACTAGTAACCCCTCTGGTTACCACTTATATTTAATAGTAACCACCCTGGTTATTAACAACTATTTATTGGTAACCCCTCTGGTTACCAATTAGCTTTATTGGATCGTATCACGAGTTTGATCTTCCTGGTGGTAGCCGACCCTCTGGAATTCCACACATTGAATTTTTTTTAACTGCCTGTGTTTGCCCATCTCTCTTATTCCACTTCTTCCGTTCTTGTGCAACTCCCCATCCTCTAGAAAACTTCAGTATTGGGGAGCCTTAAATATGCTTAATATATACATATTCAACAAAAAGAAAAACAAAGACGCGGAGTTTGCATTCCAGAAGGACCAACTCCAGATGAACTGTGAAGAAACAAACAAGAAGGAGCTTTATAATAAACTTACCCAGCGAGTATATTTCCATAGTACCAAGGTTTCCTCTTAGCGCTTAAATACTCCGCCGATCCATTCCATACCATACTCCTGTAAGTACGTTCTGATAAAGGGTAAGCGCAGATAATATCCAAATGACCGCTAAAAATAATAAAGCACACATAACATTATTTATATTGTTTGAGAAAATTACAGAGGACACCAGATTTAAAAGTATACGTAATGCCAGACACACTAAACCATTAAGATGAAACTCATTATTTGGACCAACACATTTTAACTTAACAGTTCCACATATTTTTAACCGTTTGGATAACAGTATTAAGTAATCGACTACAACTAGATACTTTAGGACTGAATTGTTTAACTGGACATATTAAGTATCAGGTAGACACCATCAGAGGATATTATGCACCCATGACTTCTAACCCGACACATAAGTGTAATGTGTATTTCCAAATAGTTTTTTTTCTGTTATTTATTGTTCATATCTATTTTTTTATGAACAAGTGAATTTTTTTGTGTGTTTTCTTCATTCTTTGTTTTTTATATTATAATTACTCTTTTAATACAAAACAAACTAAGAAAACTTTTCTTGGGGCGAGATACAAAGACTAAAAGACAAGCTGCTAGAAGACTTCGAGAGAAGAGTGCTACGTAGGATCTGGGGCCCGTGAATGATGTCGACGCCTATACAAAAACGAGCTCCATACCTAATATCTACAAAGCTCCCAGGCTATCTGTTCATGTTAACTGTTCGTGTTTTTTCACGCCATCATCGCGGATACCCGAAAGGATTCTGGAAGGACACCCGGGAGGAAGAATGAAGGTGGGCAGGCTAAGGCTGCGAAGGGAAGATGAATTTGGGAAGGATGCATTCCTAAGAAAACTTAAAATAAAGAAGACAAAGGAAAAGAAGGACGCAAAGTTGCTATGAATACATGAGTTGGAGACGATGAAGATTTATGGAGACCAAAGCTCGATATGAACTGTAGGGACATCGAAGAAGTAACAATAATCTAGTATATTAAAATTACAACTGAATAAAAATACCATATTGTTAAAAAAATATTTCTACAACGGGCTTTTGCCCAGTCGTTTTTAGTCAGCTTATCAGTAGAGAGTGGAAATAGGTCGCTGAAATATGATTTCTGAGTACCTATAATTTTTTTGCAGTATTCATAATTTACCTGAACGCCATGACTTTGTAATTCTCCACAAGTTCTTCCAGCCACGGTTTAGAGGTGCCCATAAAATCGTCAATTAGTTTGTAATAAACTTTACCGATCGACGAGAACTCCTTGGTCCCCACATGCAGCGCCATCCTTATCTCTGTCTTCTGAATAAACTTGGTGAAGGGACCGTACAACCCAGACGTGTCCTCGTATTGGTAATTGTACAAACTGTTTACTTCAGACTCTTCAATAAAACTTCCCAGAATTGCATTGAATAACTGTAAAAAAAAATTTAATGAATATTGTGTAAGGGTCGTATTACGAGAGTAATTTAAGAAAAATGTAAGAAAAAGGTAAGGTCCCGTAGTGAGAGAATACTGCTTACAAAACCTCAACTTTTTCTTAGATATATCTCTAATAACTCCCGAAATACGACCCTAAGGATTGCATTGATACTAATAGGAACGAGTGACATTAACACTATGTAAAAGTACGATTATTGTGTTATATGAATCATGGGCCCACGATAGTAAGGGCCCGTGACGCAAGTCCCAACCACCTTCCACCTGTACTCAAATACCTATACAAAAATTGTACTAAAATACCGTCCCATACAAATAAATGTATTAAAATACCGTCCCTACGAAAAACTTGCGGAACATATTGTATACACGAACTTTTTTCCCTTTTGTCCTATTGTCTTTTGTTTTTTGACCATCAAATTTTGACTGGCTCAATAAAAAATACACCTCATTTATTTGATCAAAATAGGACGATTTTTATGTGTTGCGCTACAAGCATTTTGTGACGCAACATTTTCGTATGAGCCTTGAAATTTTATTAGTCAATTTATTTGCGTTTTTACAAGCGACGAGCGTCACATCCAACTACCTACATATAGTTGTCATTTTCTAAGTATACACAGGGACTTGTGTCACTATTCCCCTTTTAAGGGGTTTTGTCAGATTTTGTTTTGCAAGCATTATCTTATTTATTTATCTATGTGTTTATTTAAATCGTTTTGAGCACATGTGCACAATGGCTGGCTTATTTTCAAATGGCAATATCTTCCAACCAATCATATTCATTTGGTGAAACAAATTATTTTTATGAGACGTACCAAAAATTTATATGAATAAAGTGTATGATGAAAATATAAATGCATATAAAACAAAAACATTGAATAAAACGGAGGGGGCAGGAGAGGTGGGGACAAGGATAGGATAAGGAGACAAATTTAGGTGTTATGTGTAAGGAAATGATATCAATCGTATATCCAAATACATAACATAATGGATATAAAATAAAATATTTTGAAAAGCTGGACATAATTTTGGAAAGCTGGTTACTGATTGGTTGATTCGAAGAGGGAGAGAAGAGTCAGAGAGAGAATTGACGTTTGTTCTAAGGTAATATTTCCACTCAGAAAGAGATCCTTTCTTACGCCCACATACATTCTTTATTACACATATCCCCACATCTTCCTCTTGCACATGCAAACACACACTCACCCTCACAAATTAACTTGTTGTTTTTATTCCGATATGCTTTTGTACTTTATATGTTTTTATACTTTTTACACTTTAATACCTTATTTCCAAAAATGTATTGCGTAAATACCTCAGAACAGGCTTCGCCTAGTGAGGCAATATATTCTTTTATAATTTTTAAGTTTTGTTAAATTGTATTTATTGTATTCTATTATGGAAATAAATAAATAAAAATAAATAACAAAATGTCAACTTTTAAGTTCAAATAAAGTTAGCATCTCAAAGTCTTGGTGAAATCTACAGAATAAAATATAATATATGATCGTATTTAGTGATGAGCAAATACAAGACCAAGACCGAGTTGCTGTTAGTCTTGCATTTTTAAATGTGGTCATGGTCTTGCATACTCGATCGAGTCTTGGTTTAGCATACCCAGTATTGGCCTTGCAAGTCTTTCAACTTTTAAAATTAGTATTTATTTATTTTTCTGTTAGAATTCAGTAATAACAGTGAAAAAGACAAAAAACACCAATACTTTTATATAAAAAAATAATTCTTTTATAAAATTTTGTGAGACCGCAAGACTATTGCAAGATTCTTGATCTTACAATGCCTGGTCTTCGTCTTAGTCTTGCGAATATCGCAAGAACATGACTGCAAGACTTTTGCTTATCAATAGTCGTATTGTCTGAATTTCAAGATATTAAAAACGAATAAAACAATAATCCCATCCACAGACTCGGATCCCATCCACTGGATAATTTTCTCGTGAATTCCATCACCAGCTCTTGAACAAATTTATATAGAACTTTCCCGAAGTAGGTACACTTCTAATTAAAAGAATAATTGAAATCGGACAACATCCGTGGTAAGGAATTATCCGGTTATAATTTGTAACCAACATTTTAAAGAAAGTAGGTACTTCTAATAAAAAATTCATGTAAATTTAGATCACAATGTCTAACATTAAGGCGGGAAAACACAAAATCGACGGTAGTGGGCGGGAAAAAGAGAGAAATCATTTCCAAATTTCATATTTTGACAAAAAATCTGTCCCTTGAGGATTGAAAATACGACAGGCAATAGTTATCATAAATGAATACAAATTTGATCCTTTTGACTTTCGAGAAATTTGTACAATAATATGATCAATGACAGATATTATCATATTATCCAATCTTGGCCCTTCCAATATTTCAAATAAAACTATTCTTACTCGAAATGCTAGTCTGTAGTTTCTTGACACCAGTGCCGCTTCACATTCATGTTCATATGCTCTCATTTTATTCGCCAAGTTGATGTCTGCCAGTCCAATTTGATACACGAAATCACCGTAACGCATCATAGTCGGTGGGTCGATAAAACCATTGCCAATTGCTAAACCCTAAATTCAAACCAAATAGTAAATTTATTAGTTATCAAAAAATATATTAACAACTTAATTTCAGTGTCCATAATGATGAAGGAACAGATAGGTAAGTAAAGCAGAACACAACGACATATTCATTTTTGAAAAAATAATCTTGTAATTTTTTTGTTTTATCAATAGCTCGATATTTTATCCAAAATGTCTGAACCAAGTGAAATATTAGTTTAATGCTCACACAATAACAAGTTGACTCATTTTGAAGGCTTCTCACAATCACAGATTCAGGATAAACATCTGATTCTCACAATGACGATTTAACTGGGATTCAACACCCAAAAAAAATAGAATCGAGTTTGAATATATACGAGATACAAAGAAACAATCAATAATTCATGATTCGTACTTACTTGTAAGTTGATTTTGAGCTGTGCTGTTGGATTATTCTTGTGTATTTGATAACCAAGAGATGGAATGTGCTTCCCAGCGTATGATTCTCCAGATATATACAGAGGTACCTGTTGAAGTTCTGTGAAGATCCTTAGAAACTGTTCCATAAAAATGTACAAATGCTCGCCAATCTGTAATAAAACATCAAAAAATAATTTCAAGATTCGCTTGTTTCAACAAAGCCTTGAAAATAAAAAAATGACCACAAAACGATGTTTCTTCACAAACATCTGGCTGATTGGAAGACATTTCTTAATAAGTCCTATTCTGATTCGTTTCAGATTACGAAAACGTCTGTAACCAACGGGCGACCGTGGTGAAAAGGATTTTATCCGCGCGGTGTGTCGTAATAAGTCCCGTATAAATGCAGTCAACTTTTTGATATTTCTCATATACTAAAATTCAGACGGATAAATTTAGACGAATCAGAATAGGACATAATAGGCCCTATTCAGATTCGACTTAAAATTTTATACGGAACGTACCTATAAAAACTAACTTTAGTTGACAAATCTGAATCGGACATGTCAACAAGACCACCAATACACAACACTTATTGATATGTACAATAAGTTAACAATCGAATATATCAATTCAGCATAATATGCCTGCGAGTCAAAAAATAAACAAAACGATTGGGTTGTGGCCAACACTAAACTCAAGTCATTCTATAAAGTATTCAAATTTTGTATGGAAAATATTCAGCATTTTCATGAAATGAGTTTGTTAAATTATTTTTTTATTTAAATAGGTATTTTATTATAAAAACTTGATAACTCTTCAATGTCATTTTATGAGAGTGATGTGCTTTTTTACCAATTTGAAAATAATAATTCCAAATTTTAAGTTTCCCGAGCTTTATAATATTTGACAGAAAAAAAAATGATAATCACTATTCAGATATCCTTAAAAATCTAATGGAGTCTTAGCGTGTATTAGATATACATATTTACAAAATTTGAAAAGAATCGAATGAGTAGGTACCTTAATCTATAATCGATAAAGTAAAATAAACACGCCGTACAAAGCACACACACACAGATATATTGTGATGAAACTTTCAGAATACAATCTCAGCATGATACTAGTTGATAATCTGCAATAAAGAAATACCCTTAAAAATTGCGAAATCATAACTCCCTTCTATATCCCCTTGGGTTAGTGAGGAGTAAAAAAAAAACTACCGCGCTGTATCCAGAAATTTTGTAGAAAATCAGCAAAATCCTGCTGGATTAAAATTGCTCCAGGATTGTAATCCATAGTCGGACACTATAATAATAATAATAATGAACACTTCCTTGCACCCTGCGCAAGTGGCGAGTTCATTGCCGTATGGCAATTTCTTCCAACTAACCAGTGTTTCCAGCTCAGAGAAGCAATATTTGCGTGAGAAATAAATTTAAATAAATTTCTCATCTGCTGGGAATCGAACCCAGGACGCCTTCATAGAAACCGAACGGCTTAACATCTGTGCCACGGCGGTCGGCCACGGCGGTAATAAATAATTATATATATTTATAATTCTTATAAATATTTAGCTTAAGGGGTAAGTTACTTGTATAATATTTTCGGAATAAAATAAATGTATCTAATAAAAATAATAGTGTTGTACCTGTGTCTGATTTGTGCAATAACCATCTTCACTGTCTGTGAAACTAAAACCTGTGCCAACAGGATTGTCGATAAATAATAGAGAATGATTCAAGTGCCAAGAATGGGGATTCTCTACAAATTTAAACAAATACATTATTAAACAAAATATACAATGCTTTCACTAATATTATTATCGTTTTCTAGTGTCCAACTATAAAACCCGAAAAATCTAAAATACAAATGACAAAATAACATCTCACATAGTTCAGCAATGAGGTTAACCACCCATTCTGAATGTAGGTAGTTCCTTTTTAGGTAAGACGAAACTGGTGTTCGGGGAGTGGGGATGGATATACTCATACATCTATAAAATGCACAGCCGCATACCAGTCTCTGTTTACCCTACATTGTGGTATTATGACGTTAAGGTACGTACGTACAGTTTTATGGTTCACAAAATTTCTAAAAACATTTTCCTAATTTGAAGAAATTTTAAGTATCCATCACTTAATTCCATCACTTAATATCCATCACCTATACACTTCACCATACAAATTCAAGACATCATAAAATTCATCTTTTTTATGGTCTAACTTGTTTTCTATTGGGGCGTATAGACTTATGAGACTATAAATTAAGAACTTTCCTCTAATGCGTAGACTCATGATTCCCAGGTGATATTCTCTTGGGTGGCAGCTATAAAGGATTGTGCAGTCTCGTTTCTCTATTACTCGTTTTCCATTCCATCTAATCTCTTGTACCTATTTCTCTACTTCTTAAGTTGTCCGAAAAATAAACTGAGCGCTTCTGCATGATAAAATGAAAGTGTGTTCCAGGTTACTAATCGTATTTCCTTAAATCTTGCTGGGTCTAGTATCGGGTATAAGTCCTACTTCTTTTCTCGTAGGTTTCGTAACGGTTGGTGTTTGGTGAGGTTGGGCTGATAGCTCCACGCCCAGCCCCCTGCCAGGAGGACCAGGGTTTTTTGTCGAGGATTACCTTCGACTTCTAGCTGGTATTTTCTCGTTTTATGGCGCCAGAGGTTAGCCAGCGCCCTTATCAGGAGAGAAGGACTTACTTGTAGTGTTGCTTATGGGATGCAACATGGCGTTAGGCAGCATTTTAAAAGCTAATTATTTATCATTACCGTACAGAGCGTATTGTAAGGCCCTACTTGCCATTGCAACTTCGTAAAGAAGTAATGTTAATAATAAAGTTAAAATGATGAAGGTATTAAGTAAATTTGCTTTTCATACATTTTGTATAGAGCTTCATCACCCTTTTGTTTTCTAAACAATTTTAAAGTATGACGCCGTAGAGATAGCTCAATGAAATTTAATTACACATAAATAAAAATATAATTGCACATAACATAATAAAAATATAATTGCAGGTAACATGGTGAGCGATATTGAACCTAATCAATGTATAATATATTATACTTATCACGTTTTCATCAAGGAGCACAAAGTTTTCTCTTGACGTATTGCAAATCAATTTTATAAATGAAATTATGGTGTATGTAAGTACCTACCATTTATATTGTTTCACAATAAGTATTCAAATATGTATTTTCCTTTAAAATGTTCTGAAATTTGAATTTAAACAACTGCGTCGTAGGTACCACAGTGACATTTTAAATGTGAACACAGAACATGAAATAAAAAGAATGAATATTTCAGTGTGTCCTACCTCGGTTATTTGAATATTTTAGACACACTTATCAAACTACGCGGGTATATTAAAGTTACGTTTCCCCTCTCTTTACCGTTCTATGTCACAATCAATGGTTTGGTGTGAAATATTTTTTATTTGATTTAATTTATTTACAACGCATTAAATATTATATTATTTTTCTGCAGTCCTCCTCCATATAAACTTTAAATATGCCAAATATCAAACTTCTCCGTGCGCCCAGTTAGCCGAAAAATGTACTACTGTAAAAACGCTTCACGTATTAATACATAGATAAAGATTTTTTTTAAATATCGAAAACAAATAAAGCTATGTATTCTATGTATAATCTAAGGCTATGTATGTTAAAACAATAAAAATAATCGAATATTTTTTTTAATTGCATATATGCAAACATTGGATATTTTCCCTTTCGGGAGTCAAATGATATTTTTATTGACAAACTTTTTTAACATCTCAATAGATCAAAGTTGGGATATTGAGATGTTCAAAAAGTTTGTCAATAAAAATAAAATTGAACACTTCCTTGCACCCTGCGCATGTAGCGATTTTATTGAAGTATGGCGATTTCTTCCAACTAAATAGTGTTTCCAGCCCAGAGAAGCAATATTTGCGTGAGAAAATAATTTCTCCTCCGCTGGGAATTGAACCCAGGACGCCCGCACAGAAACCAAACGGCTTACCAACTGCGCCACGGCGGTCGTTATAAACATAGTTTTTAACATACGAAAACTGATTGTAATTTAAAAGAAATAGCTCTCCTGTTTACATTAAGGCCGCACAGGCACAGAGAATTTTTAGCGAATTGTACTCAACTTCTCGTTCTGAAGTAGAAGCGGTGTGGTTCTTCCCGCCATACATTTTTTATGACTTGAATAGCGCGAAATAGGAACGACGAAAGCAACAATATGAATTATACATTTTTATAAATAATCAAGACACAAATTAAAAAATCTAAAATAGTCACCGTATTTAACAATATTTCGCTTAACCAAAAAATATATTATATTTTTATTTTAAGAATTAAAGTCATCTAACAAATTATAAACGGATAACGAGGGAATCCCGCAAATTCTTGTGGTAATTTCGGAATTACCTATATTTTATATTTTATCAGGAGAATTTTTTTAATATTTGATTTAATTTTTCCTTGTTTTTAGTTGCAAGACGATAATGTCAGTATTGGCTGGGTAAATGAGGAAACGCCAATTGAAAAACGAATTACATTTCAGTGCCTGTGCGGTCTTAAGTCAAATAGCCTTTTGAATGTTGCGTCGATTATTCAATTTGTATGTAAATGCATTTGCAAATATAACAAAATTTTAAAAACATGGTCGTTTATAGTTACCGACTAGATAATTTCCGCTGGGGTCGACACTGAAAGGTCCAAGTTCTTCGAAGAGACCAAACAAGGAAGACGCTCCAGGCCCTCCTTGGAGCCAGATGATGAGGGGCGCTTTCGACGAGTCCAAATGTTGGGCCGGAAAGTACCAAAACCACAGATTGGAGTTGTACTTCTCGTCGACTGTGATGTAACCCGCGTGACTGTTGATTCCTTCTATCATGTGCTCCGTGTCCACGGCAGATAGGTTCCTCGCCCGGGACGCTCCGTCCTTTTGTTCCAGAAACGGCGACAAGAGAAGATGCTCTCCTGGATGACCTCGCTGGACGGGTGGTGAGAAAACTGGATATCTGTAGTTGAGGATTTTCTCCCAATATACGCCGGCGTCGGCATCTGCATTGTTGACTTGTGTGTGGACACTGAAGCAGAATTGACACATCAATGAAAAACATATTATAGGTATCAACTAATGATAATCAAATGAAGACGAAAAACATGAGTTTGCATTCTTGGTTATGTCTTATTGGTGTGAGTCTTGCAAGTCTTGTATTTTTTTTATACTAAGTTAAAAAGAACTTTTTATCTCTAAAAGGTCAGTAGGTAGTTATTACGATGCGATCCAGTACCTACTTGTCCTACATACATCCATAATAAACCAATTTATATTAAAAAAAACGATAATAATCATCTTCAACCACATCTAAAGTAATAAAGCAATCAAAATGTTAGTGTATGTGTGTGTGTATGTGTGTGTTTGTCTCACGCCTTCTGAAAAACCAAGAGCATCTAAAAATCTAATTTATGTGCGAACGTGTACCAGTATACCTGATGCAGTGTCACGCTAAAAATAATGCGATAAAAATGCTGAATTTTAAAAATATTTCAATAATTATTTTTTTCATACAAAATTTTCCAAGTCATATCTGTCAAAAAAGTGTACATTTTGCACGCAAATATCTGTTAGTTTAAAAGCTAGAAGTACGTATTTACACGAAGAAAATATATTTTCAAGTATAACTTAGCGTTTAAGTGAAAAACATGGTGAATATTTTGTATAATTATAATGTTTAACTTATTTTTAAAGTAAGCGTTTTGTACAAATGTACATATAACCCCGCCATTTTAATATCTTTTCATACGATATTTAATTTTCCTACCGAATGAATATGTTCTTTAAAATAATATACCTTTGAAATAAATGTGATTATGAAATAATAAAATGAAACACAAGACATTACAGCAAGTTTTAAGACATATATTGTAAAAGTCTGTTAATTATTAGTAAAGATATAGGCATAATAAAATTGCATAATTTGTATGTAATATTTGATATTTTGGACAATTTTCGTTTTTGTGGCTTCGAACAAACCAATGTATGTAGGTACCTTCCTACATATCCAAAAAAATGTATCGAGCCCATTTGATAGTAATATTTTATATGTTCGATGGTTACTATGGTTACGGAAAGATTCTGATATTCAAATAAAATTTGATATGAATCGAATTTATTTAGAACATTGTTGTAGGTAGGTACCTACCTAATACTATTTACTTACAAATCAACAATATACTGATTTCCTATAGGAAAATTATTTTATTTATTTATTTATGTATGGATGCATGTATGCTATGTGCTCCTAAACCGTTTGTCCGATTACAATGAAACTTTGGTGAATTGTCGAGCGTATGCCCGGGATGGTTTCTGGATTTAAATTTTTTTCTTATTTTTCTTCTTCTTCGTGTATTTGGTCATTTTACCAATGAAAGCGGAATATCCTGGGAAACGAAGGTCCGACTGTCTCTCCATTTCTTCGCAGGTCTTCCAGGACGGTTCCTGGATTTAAACATTTTTCTTCTTCTTCTTCATCGTGTATTTGGTCATTTTACCTATGAAGGTGGACTAACCTGGGAGAAGAAGTTCCAATTGTCCTTCCATCTCTTCGCAGGTTTCTGGATTTAAACTTTTTTCTTCTTCTTCTTCATGTATTTTTGGTCATTTTACCTATGAAGTTGGAGAATACTGGGAGAAGAAGGTCCAACTGTTCTTCCAACTCTTCGCAAGTCTTCCAAGACGGTTTTTGGATATAAACTTTTTTCTTCTTCATCGTGCATTTGGTCATTTTACCTGGACATTTTAGGTGGACTATCCTGGGAGAAGAAGGTCCAATTTTCCTTCCATATCTTCGCAGGTATCTGGATTTAAACTTTTTTCTTCATCTTCTTCGTGTATTTAGTCATTTTACCTTTGAAGGTGGAGTATCCTGGGAAAAGAAGGTCCAATTTTCCTTCCATATCTTCGCAGGTATCTGGATTTAAACTTTTTTCTTCTTCTTCTTCGTGTATTTAGTCATTTTACCTTTGAAGGTGGAGTATCCTGGGAAAAGAAGGTCCTTTCATGTCTTCGCGGTTCTTCCAGGATGGTTTCTGGATTTAAACTTTTCTTAAGCGGCTGAAGGGACGGGATGTAATGAAGGGAAGGGATGCACTAAAGGGCCTGAAGGGATGGGAGGTATAAAAGGGCCTAAAGGGACGGGAGGTACTGAAGGGCCTGATTGGAAGGGACGTAATGATGGATTGAAGGGATGGGAGGTACTGAAGGGTCTGAAGCGACCGTTCGTGGAGTCTAATTCTTTTTCTTCGTTTTCTTATTTTATGTAGAACTTTGGTGAATTTTATACAAAACTATTTCCTATGGATTAATCTTCTTCTTCTTTTATGTAGACCTTTTAGTCAGTTTTTATGCAATCTATTTCCAATAGTCTAATTCTTCTATTTTATGTATTTTTTCTTATTTTATGTAGACCATTGAAATAGTTTTTTATACAAACTATTTCTTATAGTCTTATACTTATTCTTCTCTTTTTTATTTAGACTTTTGGGTTAGTTTTAAGTCTAATAGTCTATTGTGCAGAAATATTATTAACAATATGCACACTTGATGAAAATACATATGTAAAAACGAATGGGATGTGGGATGTGACGATGTAACCTGCACTAGAATATTTTCAATACTTTTGTTTAATCAAATTTAAACCATTTATATCATCCTATTTTGAATAATTTTCAACACCTTCATATTTGATTTCGTTGACGATATTTAAATAATGGGGGTTGTGGCCATTACTGAACTCTTCACAACGTTTATATTCAAATTAAAAACTATTTATTATAGTTTAAGTCTTTTTCTTCTTCGTTAATGTAGACTTTTGTGTCAATTTTAAGTCTATCAGTCTAATTGTGCAAAAATATAATGCACACTTGATGAAAAAATATAAAAACGAATGGGATGTGACCAACACTAGATCTTTTCAGTACATTATTTAATCAAATTTAAACCACATTCCAACATCCAAAATTACTAAATTTTCAATAGGTATATATTACAATTTGTTTTCGATGATAATATTTAAAAATGGGGGTTGTGTACAACGTTGATAAACTGTCATATTTAAAACCATTTCGCGTAGTCCATGCGTGCAGAAATTGTATATTATACTTCATTCACACTTTATAGCAATATATAAAAAAGAATGGGTTGTGGCCATCACTTGAACATTTTACAATGCTTAAACTCAATCAAATTTCAAACCACTTTTCATAGTCCGATATTGCAAAATAATTGGGTGACAATATTATAAAAACGATTGCTTATTCCTTCACAGTTTTACATTCTTGGCCAACGGCGGGACATAAAGGCTAGTATATAAATATAACAGATGGTTGTCTGGAAAAAATTGCCACTAGGCAATAAGTCCGCCATTTGTACTGACAAATAATGTTATGTAAAATAAACTGTTAAAATAAATAAATACAAATGTACTTATTTTATCATAATATAGGTACCTATCTATACATTATATATAGACCGCAAGACTTTTGTATTAATTTTAGACTTGTATTTGCATTTTCTGCAAGACCAAGACTGGTTTTGCTATCACTAATACGTAGGTACCATCGCACCGTTCTCCTACTTGTGATAGGCAAAGAGAATCGAAAGCAACACTCCTGTTTTGACAACCTTTTTTTTTCAATTACGAGTTTACGTTTGGTTTCTCAGATCTAGGGTTTATTGCGATCTAGGGACCCGGGAATAAAAACGAAAGATTCCGGAGTTTGTCCAGAAACCGGACAACTTCGAAAAATGCATTATTTAAAAGAAGGGCCGTGGACTGTCAAAGGTCGGACAAACATAATTATTAGGGACTTAAAAATACAAAAACTCAAATAAAAATCTTCGAAATCGTTTGTTTATTATTTCGCAAAATAGGCCAATGAACATGTTAAAACGCCTCATCAAAAGGTCGGATTCTAATTGGTAGCAAAATTACATGCCACTAAGAACTCTTTTCACAGATAATAAATCTTTGTAGAGCAACTTCAAATTAAGAGTTCGATTTCCGGATGTCAAAAATAATTTAAAATCCTTGTTTAATTTTAACAAACATTGTCGCATCAAATTTAAATTTTTTGATCTTTTTCCCGAATGTCGGGAATTCCAGGCTTAAATTACCGGCATCGAAATCAACAATTTTTCCGGATATTCCCGCTAGATTATTTTTTATTTAAATATTTTACTATGAAAACTTGGTAACTCTCCAATGCCATTTTATGAAAGTGATGTGCCTTTTTACCACTTAGAAAATAAAAATTTCAAATTTTAAGTTTCCTGAGCTTGGGGTCACTTTGAAATATTTAATAGTTAAAAAAAATTGAGACTATTTTGATATCCTTCAAAATTCTGGGGTCTAAGTGAGTATCAGATATACAAATTTGCAAAATTTAAAAAGAATCGAATGAGTACTTTAGTCTATAATCGATCAAGTAAAATTAACACGCCGTACAACGCACACAGCACGCAGCACATAGCACACACAGATACACTGTGATAATCTTCAATAAAATATAGCCTTACTAGTTGATAATCTTCAATAAAATATAGCCTTAAAAATTTCGAAATCATAACTCCCCACTATATCCCCTTGGGTTAGTGAGGAGTAAAAAAAATTTTTTTTTCAGCATAATTCTATAAATTATAGACATCTAACAATTTAAACGGATAACGAGGGAATCCTGCAAATTTCAGGGGAAATATCAGAATTAAATGTATTTTATGGAGAGAATTTTCAAATATAATGATTCTGGATAAAACTTACCTACATTTCACATTTATCACATTTCATCAACTTTCTATAGTCGGTTCGTCAAACGTAACCTTATTTTTATTTAACTCTATTAAAACCTTACATCCTCATTTCTTCGTCAATTGTATTTAACGTGATATTATTCTCATACTCATATTCTCCGAATAATTAGTACTTATTATTTTTCGCCACTACATGCCGATGTCATAGCAAAGCGGTGAGTTGTTTGACTTTTGTGTCAGCATCTTTGATTTTATCAACTATCGATAAATGTATTTTAGGTACTTTAATGCTTTTTGCCATCTATCTAAAGTCTTATTCTCACACATGTTAACAAAACCGAAAAATAGTAATTAAAAATTTAATAAAAATAACAAAATTAACCTACCTGGAAATGAACAGAAGCACAATTGGAGTTATAACAAGATTTTTATTTCTCATTTTCTTTCTTTCTAAATTTCTTTCTGTAATTTATATAACTCTTTGGCAAAACGTTGAATCCGAATCACCTCTAACTACGAACTGAAAATAGTTTTCCTCTAATCTGTGCGTTAACATAATATATAGTAGAACATACTTGTAGTAAGTATAATATTGCATTATTGTAAATCATCTACTTATATTACATTTCTTCGTATCTAAATTGCATATAACAAAAAGGAAATATCTCTTGTTAGATAAAGAAAACAGCGTGAACCGATGGATTAAAAACCTTTTACAATTCATACAGTTTTATAGATATTAAAGATGGAGTCGTCAACATTTGGAAATAGTCAAATTTATTCAATTTATTTTAGACCTTTCATTGGAGGCATGGGCGCCCGCAGAAAACTTTCTTGGGGTGGCGGGGGGGGCAAAATATTTTTAGTAAAATAAAAGTAACATTATAAGTTTAGTAAGCAAGGGGGGGCAAGTGCCCCCCCTGCGGGCGCCCATGATTGGAGGGAAATAATGTTAGTTGGTAATTATTTTGTTTGGTAGGGGAGACCTAGGAGGAAAGTAACAAACGAAATAATTTGAAAAGTAGTCGCTGTATGCGCCTAGCACCAATTTAGAATATATTGTCTTAACATATTACACACATCTTTAGTACTGACCGATGGTCTGAAGTCAACGGTTATCTGTGTTTCAAGGTCCTTCCGAAAAAAAATGATAAAAGTATTTTTTTGGCGCTTTGTGTTTTGTTTCATATTTTGTTAATTACAGACATTTCTTTACGATATTGTGATTAGGATCAGTGCTTGGTGAATCATTATATAAATTAAACCAAAAAAGTAAGTATTATTGTGTATTTAAGAGTAATATAAACATATTTACATCAAATTCTGGAAAATAATAGACAGAGGAGAAAAGTAACAGTGTGTTACAACCCTCCTATATGTAGTTTCCTAATAAGTTTGTTCATATTTTTATGCTTTATTTAGAATTTACTAAACTAGGTGACGACCACTTACTCCACAACGGGAGCGGACGTGAATAATTTAATTGAATTGAATTATTTACATTTTCACTTTTGTTCTCTTTTCAGAATACCGAACAAGTATACGAGGAAGACTGAGCGTGGTTTAGCCAGTTCAGAAATGTATGAGCTGGCTGCAGAATAAATTCAGCAACGCGGTCAGAGTTTAAGAGAAGCGGCACGCTCTTATAATCTTTGCCACAGACAAAAATCTACCTCATCATCTGACGAAGATGATTATTATTCTATTACCTGCACAGTGGCTTTTAAAAACAGCCATCCAAAATAGCAATGGGTTCACCCATTATGTGTGCCACAATTGTTTATCTGAATAATTTTTATGAACTACTTTTATTATAAATAAATAACTTAATCATAAATTATAATGTCATTGTAACAATGTTGAACTTTTATATTAAAAAATAAAATGTATTCTGTTGGTTCTAAATATTTGTATGGTGTTACAATCCTCCTCATTAGGTGTTACAACCCACCTCAGGGGTAAGGTGAAAAGTAACAATGTGACGTCTGTGGTAAAACCTGTTTTTATCAGACATAAGATTAGTAAATTTATAATTTTATCTTCTAATAATCTAGTTTAAATAATAACCTTTCAAATCAATATTTTCTTTTTTCGTTCAAATTAATAATTAACTCTTCATGTACTGAAATCCAAATTTTGTTACGTTTCTCCTAGGTCTCCCCTATATAAACGAGGGACAAAGAGTTGTACTCTCTTACTCTCTGATTACGGCTCTCTCTTAGTGGTTCTTTTTTATAATATTAGGTACTTCTATATTTATATCTTGTACTATTATAACTAAAGTGTACCTACATATTTTAAATACGCGTTTATATATTGTTACTAATACAATATATCACAATTACATTACAATTAATATTGTTAAAACAGAAAAAAATCTTAAATAACAAATATTGCCTCTCGATAGTCACTTCCAATCAATCAAAAAAGTACATTTGACACTGTTTGCAGGAAGCAATAAAAAAGTCAATAAAAAAACATCGGTCGGATTTATGAACAAATTGTTTTAAGAGAATATATAAAATAATATTTATTATGTTGCATTTTGTTCCCTACAAATATTTTATTTAAACCACGAAAATGAGTAATTTGATACGATCGGTTACGAAGCAACTGATTCTTTCTCAGAACGGATGACAACTGAGGAATCGAAACCGGTAACTACGGAAAAAAATGATAATAAACATAATAATAGGTGAACTTTGTACAAACGTGTGAAAGCAGCTGGGTTACTCGTGAAGTTGATTAAGATTAGATTTAGACTAAAGAAATATATTAGATTAAAATAAATTAAGTAATATATATACAAAAAAAATTAATGACTATTTTAACGAATTTGTATGATTGAATGTAGATTATGATCCGAGTAGTGATTTTTAAGGTTAAGACAAGATAATGACGTATAAAACGTGTTATAAGTAGCCCTGTGATAAGCAAAGACTGCAAGACTTGCAATACTGCTAGACTGGTAAGACATATATTATGTCCATCACTAAATGAAACATCACGTAATCTTTGAGGGTGGGTAATTTTACATTTCATGAATATTAGTAATAATATTTGGAATCGATTAAGGCTTATAAATAAATTGTTTGAAATTAATGAAAAATAAATAAATAAATCATGTTGTAAGATAATATTTTTGTTAATAATTTTTATAATGAAAATGTAAAAATATATTACTCGCGATAAACGTGAAGTTCGTATGATCCATCCCGAATATGACGTCATCTTATGTCAGTATTCGTTTATTTCTATGGTTATTGATTCTTCCCCAAATCATTATGACGTATTTGGGCCGTGGCTAGAAATTGTAGCGTTTTTGTGAGAGTATGAAATAATAATTTTATAATATTTTTTGGGGGCAAGGTTTAAAGTTTTTTTTCATTGATATTCTTTATTCTTTGTTTTCAATTTAATTAAAAAATATGTGAAATTAGAAAAAATATGATGTGGGAGTTCATAGATTTAAAAATAAGCTTCACAATGTTCTGGGTTGACAATTGCTGTATGATTCCTGTTTGGCATGCAAAAGTTTAACTTACAGTTATTTAGAACTGGAATATCGCAGATCTGTGTATGTACCTATCTTATTCATATCTTCAAATTACCATAATCAACAGGGGATCCTGACTCCTGACTACTATCTGATATAATCTATACTATAGTAACCTTACTATCAACCTACATAGGTACATTAGTAGTTGAAACTTATTAACGGATCTAACACAATGTACGGAATGTATATATACAAAAAAACAAAAAAAACTTATCCAACTGTCAATTTGTTCAAAAGAATTTATTTCTCTAAACAGATCTACAAAGTTTCAATCCAAGATGTGCGAGATTTCTATGGCCAGGTCTATACCTATTAAATTTTTCAAGTTTTTTCCAACTTTGAAGTCTAAAAACACCAACTTACATACATGGATTTACTCAAAATTCGGAGTAGAACATTAGTGTGTATGTCCGTCCCCTCTTATAACTTTTGATCAGCTTGATAAATAGAGCCTCAAATTGCAGTAAGTATAGAAAATTTTAAGCCTACAAAATTTTTATACTCAGAATATCAAATTTTTGTTACAGTCAGGGGTGAACTTTTGAATTTTTACTTTATTTTCCATATATATCTCAAACATCATTTAAGCTAGAACTCTGAAAATTGTTATAAATATAGACAAATAGGTACAAAATATCAAATTTGATTTTTTTTAATCATTATTAAGAAAAACATTTTTTTGATAAGTTTATGTGTGTAAATGCCGATGTTTCCAAAGTTTTTGAAAATATCGAAAAAAGCTGAAACACCCCAACTAGATAATTTAATTTGCTATAAAAAATATCAACATTGTAGTAGTACATCTCAAACTGTTTTTGTAAATTTTTATCCAACTGTCGATTCGTTCAAGAGAATGAAATTCTATTGAAGGAAGAGGCAGTTTAAATCCAAGATGCGTGTACGAAGGAACATTTTGTATGGCGTAGTGGACTTTTTGCATGCTAAAAACACCAACTTAGAGGCTTCGCAGCATATATGTTCCCATACATGGATTTACTCAGAATTCGGAGTAGAACATTTTATGTGAGTTTTGTGTGTGTGTGTGTGTGTGTGTGTGTGTGTCTGTGTGTCAGGGTATGTGTCTGTGTGTGTGTGTCCCCTTATAACTTTTGATTCGCTCAATTTACAGAGCTCAAATTTTCAGAATAATATATAAACAGTTACCTATAGGCCTACAAAACTTTTATCCGTCCGTCCGTCCCTTATAACTTTTAATCCGCTCAATTTACAGAGCCCAAAATTTCAGAATATATAGTTATAGGCCTACAATACTTTTATACTCAGAATTGTGAATTTTTGTTTCAGTAAGGGGTTATCAACTTTTGAAATTTTGGTTTATTTTTCCATATATCTCAGAAACCATAAAAGCTAGAAAGCTGAAAATTGGTTTAAACATAGACAAATACAAATTCCAAATCGGTTTTTTCAAAAAAAAAAATCCAGGGATCCCAAAAAAAATTTATTAAGAAAAGTATTTTTTATGATAAATTTATGAGTTTAACTGCCTATATTTCCAATTTTTTTTTTAAATATAAAAAAAAGCCGAAACACCTCAACTAGATAATTTAATTTTCTATAAAAAATATTAGCATTGTAGTAGAAGATCTCAATTTTTTTTTTTTTTAAATTGAATTTAGTGACGACATCACTTCATACAAGTTGTATGGCAGTCGCCTACACACAATATCTAAGAAGACTTAATTGTTTGATACTAATCTCCAAACATACATACATACCATCATGCAGTTTTCATATTCTGGGTAGGATCAAAGGACTGACCTCCATACTATCTTATCTTGACATACATACCTAGGTACATGTGTTGTATAGAAAACCAAATATCTTAAAATATTAAATAATTTGTATTTATGGGTTTATAGTTTGGTACTTATTCTTCAACTATACATACTATCGCTATCGACAGTTGGATCTCATGTGTTACATGCAACTAGTTTAATTTGAATTTTCCAGTCTGTGAGCAGGAGGGTGCAATGCTACACAAATCATATTTTTTACCATTTTTTACACACTTACTAAATTTACATTAAAAATTATAGAAGAGGATTTTTTTTTTACACAATATAGATTATATACCTACACAATATAGATTATATACCTACACAATATAGATTATATACCTACACAATATAGATTATATACCTACACAATATAGATTATATACCTACACAATATAGATTATATACCTACACAATATAGATTATATACCTACACAAAAAAATGAAAAAAAATAGCAAATGAGTTTATATGAAAAATAAAAATCGTTCTATTGTCGATCTTCTGTACGGATACCCATATTTCGCACGTGTATATAACTGTACAGAATGCATTGCGAAGACTTCTTTTCACTTAGAATGAGCACCTATAGAATCTGCGGGCGAGCATGTTTGAGATAGCACTTACGGACTTACGCTTCTTCTCTGACGTGGCCAAGATACTTGACTTGTCCTGTCTTTTCGAGACGAATTCCGTCAGTATAAACCGGCAGGGCCTTAGCAGGTTCTCGATCATGCTCAAATTCTATTTGTTGGGATTTTTTCCATTATACAGCATATTGTTTTCTTTAGCATACTGTTCGCATAAACCCATTAATAAACTCATCCCTTTTATGGAGGGTGCCAAGAGGACCATGTCGTAGCTAATAGGTATGATTGGTACAAGTGCGGCCAATATGGCTACGAATTCCCGATCTCTCGAGTCTTTCAAATAGTTCATCCATGTAAACATTGAAGAGCACGGGGGACATGCAGCCGCCCTGTCTCATTTATGGGTTTATGTTTGGTACGAATTCTTCAACTACACATACTCTCGCCATCGACAGTTGGATCTCATGTGTAACATGCAACTAGTATTTAGTTAAAATAATTTATCTTATGAAGTTCAGACTCAATCCTCACATTCTAAAATCAAAATTATCAGGAAATGCAGGCCAATTACCAATGTAACGGGGTTCATTAGTAATAATAAGGGATTAGCGCGTACGCTTATGGGGTCATTTGAAAATTACGATCGTTTAAATTGTGATTTTTATAGGTGAAAAGGGCATAGTTCATATTCTCCGCTATTATATTATGTCTTGAACATACAGGACTGTCAGTCACCGTACCTACTTGACCATCGCTTCCGGTATTGCTAATACCTACATGTCCCGTTTTTCGACAATTTAAGGAAATAAAATATAGTGTTTTCAAGACTAATCTCTGAATTGTGAAGTGATATTGAAGATATAGGATGCCCTTCACATAGCACCCAGTCAACAGCCACTAATGTTTTGACTGTCAATATTGAATCGATATTGGTTAAGATATTAAAGTCACCATTCACACTGTGAGGACGAAAAACTAAAAAGTTTGTGAATCTACTCATATTTTAAACGAAATGCTCATATTTATGCTTTGACGTAGTTAAATAGTTTCGAGTTTCGACGTTGATGCGTTTTGGGCATCGAATGTATAAAAGCTTCCCTTATTGGTTCCTGGAATTGATGGTAACACTTATCTATATAATATAACTTTTTATTCCATTCATTCCAGGAAGCAAATGGGGGGCAGCTGTTGTGCGGATCTATTTGGCTTTTCTAGAAGCAAACAATAGATGCCGGCACGATAGTTGTTCCCATTCAGATTTTCATCTCCAAGTGGTGCCTCCAACTTAAGGAGGGTATATATGGTTGGGATATACGTACCTACCTAACTATGTAGGTAAACGAAAACGGAAGACTCACCAGCACGTTTGGCTTGTGTGGTGTTTCAGTCCCCAGCAGTCTACTGTCCTCTAGTCAAGGTAGCGGCCAAATTAATCCGCAGACAGAGGGTGCTATTGATAGCCGCCCACCCCGGCCGCAGATCAGCGAGAGAGATCCACCGTCCTTCTATTCGAGTGGGCCGTGGTTTATTTCTTTCGTGGGTACTTACCAAGATTGTTTTTTTTTTCTTCTCGTCTGTGAATGTTTTATTTCCTTTTTCGGGAGTTTTTTTTTAACATTATTCGAGTAGTGTGGAAACGCCGGTTTTTCACCGAGCACACGAGTTCGTAAATTTAAAATTTAAAAAAGGAAAGAAAAAGGTCTTTGGCCAGCCGCCATAGGTGAGGAATCAAAAAAAAAAACCTACTAAACTAGAACTGAATCAAGGAATATACAAAACCTTCGAACTGAAAAGGAGCCAGCCCCCATCTACCAGCAGAACTTGGCCCACATCTCGACACGGGGCAAATAAGGTCACTTAGCAATCCTCATCTTTGTTGTTGACTGTATTTTTACTTTTGTATCCATAATAGCCAAAATTGTGACTGCGGAGGCCTTTGCAGAGGGTGGCTCACTTAGGTCAGGGTCCTCCAATTACAAGGCGTAGCGTAGGTACCTACATTCTAAATTTCAATAAGTTGACTCGCATTTCTTTTTTATTCCTTATAAACCTGACTCGTTACGCTTTGTTGATTTGGGGACAAAGGTGCAGTAGCACCGAAACAGGGCCTGCTGTCCCGTGTGGCGAAGATAGCCAACTTCTGCCGGTGACCCTCTCTCCAACGCTTCAAATACTGCCGAGATATTCTATTTCACTTCCATGTCCATGGCTGCCACCGCAATAATCGCCCCGTGAACCATCATAGCCGAGGACGTCCCCTGCCCGTAGCTTCCCGTCGGCCTACGACTTGGGTGGTTTGCTGAACGCCCCCATCAGTAGACGGTCCAAGAAGACCACGTCCTCGGGTGAGTGATCTATGTTTCTCTCGATTCCAGACCGAAGCTGGTCTGACAGATTAATAGGGTGCCTAACGTCCCGTTCCACTAAGTGCCCTCCATCTGCGGCTCTTAAAGGGCGAAGGCACATCACCATGAATCAGGCTTCTGGGCGCGCAGAGCGCTATTTTATGTCTTTTTGCTGAAAAATTCGTTGGTATATGTGTAAGGACCTAGAGAATGAATGACCGTCTGCATGATTTGGAGGAGGAACTAAAGCGAATTGAATGGGATAATATTGGTACTTACTTGAATTATTAGAGATGAGACGTGGAGAGGAGTGCAGAACTTTGACGCTGGGACACATATTCTTTTAAAGGGACATGACAAAATTACTTATGCTGGTGTTGGATTTCCTTGTTAAAAAAAACTTACAAGACACTAAGACACATTACTACCATTAAAAGCATATAAGAGAAAATCACTATTTGATACTAAAAATAAACACACGGTAGGTACTCAATCAAAATTATTCTAGTGTATGCGCCTACCTCAGACTGATCGGAAGACGAGATTGAGGAACCTGTGACGCGAATAATAATAATAATAATAAGGACAATTTATAAAGCGCCGTTTAGTGACAACCGTGGTCACCTCAAGGGCGCTTTCAGTTTGCAAAAAATAATTTAAAATTAGTCCTATAGCTAACACATTGAAAATGGTGAAACATAAAACTTAAAAAAATACAATCAGTTAAAATTAGTCCTATAGCTAACACATTGAAAATGGTGAAATATAAAACTTAAAAAAATATCTAGAAATCACAAATTAATCTTGTTACATAATCCAGATGAAATTAATTATAAAAAATAGTCGATTCAAAGTAAACTGGCATAATATTTAGTACACATAATATTATTGAACGGATGAAGGACAATCTGGATACGACTTGCGGAAAAGATGAGTTTTTAATTTCTTCTTGAATTCATTGATATTTTCGGCACATCTTATATCCATTGGAAGATTGTTCCATGACTTTGGTCCAGAAACGCCAAAAGATCGATATAGGTATTTTGGCTTATTTGTGAGATTGGTTTCTACTAGTTTTTTATTGGATTGGGTCATTGATCTTAGCGTACTTTGTTTATTGTTAGGTGAAAATGGAACACAAAGTTCCGATATATATTCCGGGGCCATGCTATTGAGTGCTTTAAAGACAAGGAGACATGTTTTAAATTCTATACGTTCTGGGCTCTTCAGCCAATGAAGTTTGTGAAGTGTTGGTGAGATATGCGAGAAACGATCAATCTGGTAAATATAACGGGCTGCTGCATTGAGGATGAGTTGTATTCTATGGATTTGGTATTGCGGTAAGTGTGCTAATATGGCGTTACAATAATCTACACGGGAAACTATTAAAGAATTTATAAGGACCTTAGCAGCATTTGTCGAGAGACACCTTCGAATAGGTCTAAGTTGTCTGAGAAAGTAACAACTTTGTCTGACTATGGAAGAAATGTGTTTATCCATAGAGAGTGCACTGTCGATATGTATACCAAGAAATTTTACGCAGTTAGAAGGAGTAATTTCGACATTTTGAATTAAAATGGGGTCATTATTTATGTATTGTTGCCTGCGAGGTGAGGCAAGCCAAAGGAACTCAGTTTTTGTTGGGTTCAGTTTTAGCTTGTTCTTACACATCCAGGTGGATATCTGATTTATGCATGTGGATACCTCGTGTGTTAAATGATATTTAAATTCAGGTGAACAGGACTTGAACAGTATGCGGTCATCTGCATAGGCATGTGTGTTGAAACCAAGATTTTGAACAAGATTTTCCAACTGATTGGTATATAAATTAAAGAGAATTGGTCCAAGTACAGAACCTTGTGGGACCCCGTATAAGGAGGTAATATTATTTGTGGTACTATCTTTAAATACAACTTTGTATTTACGGTCTACTAAGTAGGAAGACAGCCATGCAATGCAGTCATTACCCAAGCCAAATTCATGCCTAAGTTTAGAAAAGAGAATATTATGGTCTACAGTATCGAAAGCAGCGCTCATGTCCAAAAATGAAATTAGGGTAATCTTACCTGATTCAGCTTGAATGATTAAGTCAGACAAAATTCTTACTGTGGCCGTTTCCGTAGAGTGGAATTTTCTATAGGCAGATTGATTTCTGGCCAGAAACTTATCAGAATCCAAGAAGTTGGTCAGTTGAGAGGATATAACTTTTTCTAAAATTTTTGACAAAAACGGTATATTCGAGATCGGACGATAGTTTTCCGTGGAATTCGGATCCAGATTATTCTTTTTCAAAATCGGTGTGATAATCGATTGTTTTAACAAATTAGGAACTACTCTTAACTGTATTGATTGATTAATAATATATAAAATGTAGTTTAAAAGTTCATTAACACAGCTTTTTAGTAACCAAGTTGGTAACGGATCTAAGATACATTGTTTATTTGGTTGAGAGATTATGATTTTTTTAAGAGACACAGCATCTACTTTTTGAAAATTATTTAATATTCTAGTGTGTCGGGAAGTCTGAGAATTATTGGATGAGCCTTGGTTGGAATCTAGGAGTTCTGCCTCAGATCTTATATTTTCCACTTTTGTTTTGAATTTATTGGCAAGTTCTTCAGCATTAAGTGATGAATCAGCTGATTTCTGTGCTTCTCCGCAAATGCGGTGCATATCCTGCCATAACAATTTCGGATCATTCTTATTGGATTCAAGTTTTTTGTTCCAATAAGAGGCTTTCTTCCTTTTTATTTCATCTCTGTATTTGAAAAGAGAGTCTTTCCATTTCTGGCGGTGCAGTGAATCTTTCGAGTTCCTGAAAATTCTTTCAAATTTTCTGGTACTCTTCTTAAGTTGTTTGCACTCTTCATCAAACCAGATATGTGCTCCTGGTTTTCTTTGCCTGCAAACTTTCGTCGTTTTTGGCACCAGAGTATCGAGGATATCAGTAATTATGGTGCAGTAATTTTCTACTGCATCATGTACATCAATCGAAGGCAAGATCCCGTTAAGGTTTAAACGAACTCCTCTGTTTGCACTTTCGTTCATGAATTCGACCGCAAATCTTCAGGCACTACTAATTAAATTATTGTTTCAGTCAGGGATTATCAACTTTTGAATTTTTACTTTATTTTTCCACATATCTCAGAAACCATAAAACCTAGAACGCTGAATATTGGTATAAATATAAACAAATACAAAATCTCAACTTTTTTTTGTAATTAACTGCCTATATTTCTAAAGTTTTTAAAAATATTTAAAAAAGCTGACACACCCCAACTAGAAAATTTTATTTTCTATAAAAAATATTAACATTGTACTAGTACATCTCAAATTTTTTTAATAATTTTTATAAAAATTGAATTTAGTGACATCGCTTCATACAATTTGTATGGCAGTGGCCCAAACACAATATCTAAGAAGACAATTTGATACTTAAATCTCCAAACATAAAATTGCCAATTAAAAAATATAAAATTTCTCCAAACATAAAATTGAAATTGCCATTAGGCAATAAGCCCGCCAGTGTACACATTGTATGTACAAGAAAATTCAAATAAATAAACATACATAAATATCATCATGCTGTTTTCATATTCTGGGTAGGAAAAATAGACTGACCTCCATACTATCCTATCCTGACATAATATATATACCTACATGCTATTTATAGAAAAGAAAATATCTTAAAATATTTATTAATTTGTGTTTAAGTAGTTTGGTACGTATTCTTCAATTATGCATACTATCGCCATCGACAGTTGGATCTCATGTGTTATGTGCAACTAGATATGATAACTTATGGAAAATTGTAAATAATGCAATTGTGAAGACATTAGGAAATATTTTAAAACAAAGAAAGATATCATCAGTAGAATGAAAGTGGATATATTGAGATGGTTTGGCCACATGAAGAGAATGAATGAGGAACGCCTGATAAAGAAAATAATATATAATGCGGACAGTTATGGAATGAGGCGATGGATGCACGCCAGGATACAAAAAATATGACATTTAGTCCTCTCTGTCTACCCCGTTAGGGACTCGACGTGATGGTATGTATGTATATTTCCCTTTTCGTAAACAAAATAAAACAAATTTCATAGCTTTCTCAATTTTTATTACATAATTTAGATAGACAAATACGTTACATATTAATATTTTTACACAAAATAAAAGAGCTGAATAAACGAAATGTGTTATTACAATAAATTCCATAAACAGATTTAAAGTTAAAAATATGAGATGCAGTGGTTTAAATGCATTCATACATATACATATTTATAGCAATGAAAGTATAGTGGTATACATATCTATAATGTGTAAGAACATAATATAATATGTACATAACATTATCTATCTTACATTATAATCTAATGGCATTTAAATAATATTAGTTGTGCTTGAAAGGAAAATATAATGGTAAAAATTTTATGTTATAATGACATTGGACAAAATTCATCGCATTATCAGTGAATACCACAATGCATAGATTGATTGTTCATGATTAGTTTTGAAATGCTTAGATATTATCTATGATTAAAGATTTGAAAAAAAGTTTATATTTTCTAGTTCCAATAGATACATTTTTTTTTAAATATAAAAAAATGATCCTCAAAAATAAGTACACAGGGCCTATGGTTTCAGATTAATCAAACTGAAGCTATGAAAAAAAGAATATTTAAATGATGTGGAAGCCAAAATATGAGTGAATTTAATAGAAAAAATATACAGTTCAAAGTTATTTTATTTGTCAAATTATAATTGATATTTAAAAATACCACAGGGAACTTCTGAATATACTTTCAATACTGAATATACAATTTTTCAGTCATGTAGGCAAAAGATAGTTTTATTACATACATAAATCTTAAGTCATTGTTTTTTTGTGATTTGGATCATATTTATTTGCACCTATAAAATGAAATCAGAGGCAAATATTATCGATACAATATTTAACACAAACATCCAAATTGAGTAATAAAACTAGATAATTCACAATTGTTATGCAATCAACAATAACACATATTTGAAGGTGTACACATACAGCATCACAGACTGTCTCAACTCTGATGTTTGTTTCTATGGTTATTTGTAGAATTCTGGGATATTCATTATTGTCTCCATAAATTAAATATTATGTCAACAGACAGGTCTTTTGTGTAAAATACACCAAATTAGGAAAATAAAGATACACAAACTGATCTATAAAAATAATTAGAGTATTTAAAAAAAAATTGAGTCATCATATTGCTCTTTTGTATAATTGTAATTTTAAGAGTACACTAGTGTATGCAGAAGTCGATGTATTGTATCCATGAAATAAATTTGAAAAATAGAAATAAAGTATATGAAATAAATATGAAGTGGGACAACAAACAAATGTTTATTTCATTACATTTTAATAAGAATTTAAGAAATAAGATTTATTGACTTATATCTCTTTTGTTAATTTACAACATTCAGTGTTTATATAAGAACATACTTCTAATCATGAAGGTATAAAAGACCTTCTAATTAACCAATATTTTCAGCCCCAATAAAAAAACTATAAATGGTTTCATGTAGGTATATCTCTACTGGTGAAGAATTTCAACAACATAGAACTATGCCACACTGTTTTTTTTTAATCAATTTGAAATCATGGATTCCTCATTGGCCCTAAGCCTTAATCGAAATCCATATAGACCAGTTTTATTGCGTTTATAAAAACCAAAAGGTATAATATAGATATGGTTGAGTTACATAGAAAGGTATAATATAGAGTGGTAGAAGATGGTTGAGTTTCACGCCAATGTTTCAAATTCAATCCTAACCAAAATTGAAAATAATGGCTTAAATATCTCACTGTTGGATTGGGGTTTTGGAGAAGGGTCATATGATAATCGGATCTACAAAAACATAGAGTACGGAATACTGTGCACATCAGTACGAAATATTGGAACGGCTATATCCATTATGTAATATTAACAAGAAATTTTATAATAATATTATTCAAATCTTATTAAGTATATTGGAATATATTTACACGTGATTTTATTTAACCACCAAAAAGGGACATTTACTCCGTAGTATATTAATTACACTAACATTAAGAGTAAAAATATATATATCTTTCCTTCCGATCATTCTACGCAACAATGCACAATAGTTTATGTGAAAATAAAGCATCATTACGTCTCTTGCAGCGCAAAACACATCTTCATATATCGTAATACTAGAAAACACACAATAATATAATTAATTAATATAAGTCTTTAATAGGTACACAAGATTGAAAATAAATCATTGTACGATTATCGACAGAAAATATTTGGAAATAATAATAATAAAATAAACGAATTTTACATCACTTTTAAATTTATTAAATAGAAATAATAAAAATCAAAAGAAACTGCAAGAAATATTTGAATAAATAATGTTGATAAAATAATACTGTCGTCCTAAGCAAAAGTGCGGTGTCTATGTCAAATGACATTTTGTTAAACATGCACAAATCACAATATGAGGAGGACTCATTGTGTCTTTTTTAACATACATACGTACATCATCATTTTTTTTTTAAATTATGAAATAAAAATTTATAAACACAAACAGCTACAAAAAATATAACTCTTTTGGTTGCTTTTTCACTCTTACTCAGCAGCAACTCATATATTATACTAAACTGTTTTTCCTTAAGATAGTATATAAAAAAGTGTACTTAACATTTTTATCCATACAAATTTGAATACCTGTTTTGACACTAAAATGAAAAAGAACGGGAAAATTTTTACATTGTAAATCTTTTTTGTTATATTGCACTTTTGTTTAGGACGGCAGTGCAATATTTCAGATAAAAATTAACCATGTCTCAACAATTTCATGATATTATCACAAAATAATAATAAAATATGTAGTACTTAACGAAAAACACAACGGAGTAAGATGAATCAATTTTTTTATGAATAGAAAATGGGTGTGTTTAAAAAATGTTCTCATCGAGTCGCGACAGCATAGTCGGCTCTCGAATCGCACATGCGATTTAGTCAACTTTGACGACACTGTAGATTTTTCTGACGAACCAGAAGCAAGCGAAGAAGCCGATGGTTCCCGTCAGCAAGAAGAAGAGGAAAACCATGATGAAGGTGTATCCAAAGTAGAGGAAGGTGGATGCGGCGTCCTCGATGGAGAGCTTGGTGGCGAAATAGTGACAGCAATAGATGAAGAGATATCCCGCCGTGCTGGCCGAGCTGAGGAAAGCCCTCCACCACCAGTGATAGTCCTCGGCGCAGAGATGGAAGTAACACAATAAGATGGTTGTCTCCGAGCATGTGATCACCAAGATAATGAAAACCAGGAAGAGAAAACCAAACATGTAATACATCTAAAAAAATAAGAGATAATTATTTATTAATAAAATTACAGTAGAACCTAATTTCTAATAACTGGGTTGATTTTTTTTATATATTTGGGTGGTTGATTTGGATAATTGAATGAAAAGTCAAAAGTCATGACATAAAGAAAAAAATTATTAGAATTTAACTTTTTGCGTGCTACGCGTATGCAAGCAATTTTCGCACAAAATTAAAATTGTCATATCTCAAGAACTACTCACCTGAGATACTTCAAACCTTCGGTGAAAATATTTGTTTTTAGCTGGTTAAAATGATGAATACTTTTTTTATTTTTTTTTTGTCATTCTGGATACTATTTAATTGTCGGCCTTCGTGGCTCAGTTGGTTAGATATCTGACTGTTGAGCCAAAGGTCCCGGGTTCGATTCCCGGTGGAGACACAGTTTTTAATTGTGTTTTCAGTCTGGATCTGTGAGACGATTAATATCGTAAGTCTCCAGAATGGGGCAACTTTTTATTGGGAGCGTGTTAAATAATATTTGACATAGTACCTGTTAGTTGCCCGAGAAACAATATTAAATAAATAAATAAATAAAAATTGTTTTTTTTTTCTACATTTCAGCTTCCAAAAACATGACTAATTAGCAAAAAATTACATAGGTAAAAAAAGATATGGGAAAGTATATAGTGAATAAAAAACAGCTTAAAATTTATGAATTTTCAGGTCTTAAAAACAATTACATTCATTCATTCATACCATCACGGCATATCCCACAATGTGGGGTAACCAGCGAAAGGTGTGCGGGTGTGTATTGCCTTATAAAAGGGAGAACATCACATCTATGTATACCCACACACCAGTCTCGTTTCACCAAAAAAGGCACTACATTCAGAATGGGTGGTGAACCTCATTGCTGAACTATGTGAGAATTACAGTTTTCTATAATTGCTTAGTGCGTTAAGACCTGTGCGCCTGTAACAATGACTATATACTATATAAGCTGTTATCAGCTTATATAGTATATAGTCATTGTTAGCGCCACACTTCTCGAGTTGGTGTCAAACCCCCCCCCCCACCCCACTCCACCCCAGTCCGCCCATCCTGCAGTGTATCGTTGTCCTTGCGATCGAGCCGAGCGATTTATCGAGCGATGTATCGGCGTACAAGAAAAAGTGTGACATAGATTGACCACGAGTGTCAAGTATCATTTTATGTATATTGTATTCGTCCTGTTAATCTTGTGTTCTGTGTACTAAAACTATAGTGCATCATTGTGGATCAGAGAGTTCAAGGAGATGTCAACCGGTTGACCGCCATCGGTGAATTACGGGATCACAAGGTAGGTCGCTTGGCATCACATCACTGTTCCATCAATCCTATCATTAAACAATTATACAGTCCACTGTTTCCATCAGCAAAGCCCTTCCAACCGAGGAGGGGCGGTTTGCCAGGGAATCCATATCGAAGCGTTAACATTTTCTGGTCTTCGAGCCAAATTATTATATTGGAAATATTCGAATCTAATATATGAATTGGCAGCCTTTGTTTCATATTATAAATAACATTTTATTCTGTAAATTTATTAATGATTAATATACAAATATCGTATTTCGATCTAATAAGTGCATGCATGTAACATTGATATAAAGATAGGTAGTAATAATTATAAGAATAATCAGAAGGTACTCAGTTAATATAAATGCATTTTTTGTCGATCGTAATCATACCGGCCGTGGTCTAGCGGTTAGGTTTGTGTTGAATCTATGAAAGACCATTGTTAGGTATTTATGTCGAGGGTTCAAATCACGCTTCATGCGATATATTTTTATTTTTAATTTAAAATAAATAATTCAATTAATTTCACGACATCTATAAACGAAATCGGAAAACTTTCATAACAAATATACTACGAAACCTGCCGTGGTTTGTCTCCGCTAGAGGTCGTTTATGTTTATCATTCGTGTCATTATTGAGTATAAAATAACGGTAAAATAACGGTACCTCACCAAAACGCGTGAACGAGTGTATTTATGAGGCACGTGTTACTGGATTAATTAGACCCGCCGATGTCGGCGACGGTTTTACTAGCTTCGTTCGCTGTTCGCTAATAAGTGAGGACCACCAAGTTATACGTTTATACATAGGTACCAAGTAGCGACTTATTGATAAATATTATGTTTTATTGTATTTGAGAATCAGAAAATAATACCTATCACATTATTTTCATTTTGTTAGTTTTAAATGTACCTATCGTAGTCTAGTAAGTTGATCATAGTACATATTTTAGAGTTTATTATAAATACTTATACATACAAATATAGGTATTGTATACATACATACCATCACGGCATATCCCGCGTGTGGGGTAACCAGCGACAGGTGTGTGGGTGTGTGAATTTTATATATTTAATTGGTAAATTAAAATATAAATTTGTTTACGTAAATTGTTAATAATATCTTTCGTTTATAATATTCAGGGAAAATAAATACGTTATTTACATTTATCATGGCAGAACAAAAGATTAAAATTCTTCTATCTCGTCGAGAACGAAATTTCCGAAAAATACAGATTTGCTACGATTTGTACGTTCAAATAGATGAAGGCGACAAAAGGGAGACATTTTTAGCGCGTTGTTCAGATCTGACCGCAGTTTATAAAGAGTTTGAAGATATTCAATTGGAGATCCGCGCATTATTTATAAAAAATCCCGAATTGACATTGCTCGACAATACGGATAAGGTGTCCGAAACCTTAGACGATTTATATTATTTTGTGTTAGGTAAATATAATTCGTTAAAAAATAATAAAGGACGTGAACGCAATGAAATCGATCACGTGAGTCAATTACGCGCTCCCCCCATACAATTACCATTGTTCAATGGGGACTTGCAGACCTGGTCTGAATTTTATGAGTTATTTTGTAGCTTAGTGCATAATAACAACGCCTATGATGATACAGTCAAAATGCATTATTTAAAGTCAAGCGTTTCTGGTACCGCAGCAGCGTTAATTAAGTCACTACCAATTTTGGGTGAAAACTATAAGATCGCCTGGAATATTCTGCTTAACCAATACCAAAATTCTCGCGCGTTGTTCAGTTTATACGCAGATCAAATATTGTCACTGAAGGCTCTTCCAAACGAAACAGCGACAGGACTCGCGAAATATGTCGCTACTATTCGAGAAAATATGGAAGCCTTAAAATCAGTGAAATGTGATGATCTCTTCGACAGTTTTTTATCCCATATCATATTGAAAAATTTGGATAACATTACGAGGAAAAGTCTTGAAATGTCACTTGGATGTACTGAGATTCCAACTAGTGAAAAAATATTTGGATTTTTAAATAATCAGGTACGAGTTCTACAACAGTTACCAACGGTTTCCCATGCATACAAAATGGAAAACAAGGCTGTTGTTAAAAAATCATTTATAGTGAAAAATCAGAAAGATACCACGATTCTTTCATGTCATATGTGCAAACAAGCACATTATATCAGCCGTTGCCCGAGATTCAACCAATTGTCAGTTGAAAATCGTCGGGACTTCGTCAAAAAACATGATTTATGTTTTAACTGTTTGAGAGAACATAAAGTAATTGACTGCAATTCAAAAAATTCGTGTCGTCATTGCGGACGAAATCATAATACAATGTTACATTTTGAATCCACTTCCGGAGCGAAAGCGGAGCCGGTTCAAAGTGCATTGTCTTCAAATGTATTTTCGAAAAAACAGCATAATGTTACACTTTTGGGTACAGCGGTTGCCCTTTGTAAGGACTCTTTTAATAAGTTTCAACCTGTCCGTATGTTGATTGATTGCGGCTCTCAGGTTTCAATTATGAAAGAAAATTGTGTGAAGCGACTAGGATTGAAAGTTCACAAATACAATGGGAATCTGTGTGGTATCGGGTCTATGCACGTGAATGTCAAAGGAGAGACGCTATGTCAATTGAAGCCTCAGAACCATTGTAAAGTATTGTTTACTAAAGCCTTAATTGTACCTAAAATAACCTCGTTAACACCGTCTACACAGGTGCCCTTGGATTGGATAACGGTGTTTAATCCAAATGAATTAGCGGATCCGCGGTTTGATAAACCTGCTGAAGTCGATTTTATACTTGGTGCTGATTTGTTTGCAGATATTTTGCAAGATGGGCAAAAATCTGTACGATATGGAAAACTATGTGCTCTTGAAACTATATTTGGTAAAGTCATTTTCGGGAATTTACCTCATAAACCTACCGCGGTTACCTCGTCCTTTCATTTCTATAGCGAACCTAGATTAGATACAGCGATTGAGCGCTTCTGGTCGATCGAAGAAGTTCCGAAGCAAAATATCGTTAATCCTGAGGACGAGGAATGCGATAGAATATTCAACGCCCAACATTATCGTCAAATCGATGGACGATATGTGGTACCGCTACTCTTCAACGGAAATCCTTTTTCTGTCGAAGGATCGTATAAGTTAGCAGTTACTCGTGTCAACAACTTGCAAAGTCGATTTACTCGAAATCCAGCATTGTGCGATTCATATCGTAAATTTATGGCTGAGTACGAGGAACTTGGTCACATGAAGAGGAATTCGGATAGAAAGAATACTGCGGAGTATAACTTTATTCCTCACCATTGTGTATTAAAACCAACTAGCCCTACAACAAAACTTCGAGTGGTGTTTGATGCTAGCGCAGAAAATGCTCAAGGACACTCACTGAACAAGTGTTTATTGTCGGGTCCTAAATTGCAAGCTGATATTACTGAATTAATATTACGTTTTCGTCTCTTTACGTATGTTTTGACGGCAGACATCTGCAAAATGTATCGTCAAATTTTAATTATTCCAGAACACAGAAAATATCAACATATTTTATGGAAAAACGAAATCAGTGAACCATTAGTCGATTACGAATTAAAAACTATAACCTATGGAACTTCTTGCGCTCCGTATCTAGCGATGCGTACGTTGCAGCAATTAGTGAAGGACGAAGGTTTTCATTATCCAAAAGGAGCGGTCGTACTTCAACATCATTCCTATCTAGATGATTTTCTATTTGGAGAATATACCCTAAACGCAGCCTTTGACATGCGAAATCAGGTAATTGCACTTTTACAAAAAGGAAAATTTGAATTGAGTAAATGGGCGAGTAATGATTCTACCTTATTGGAAGGTGTCTCTTTTCAAAATCAACAAGATAAATTATCATTCGACGATGGTAGTGCGTCAACTCATATTTTGGGCATTCACTGGAACCCACAAAGTGATTTATTTTCATACGACATTTCGCCAGTTTCAGTTACATTTACTAAACGTTCTATTTTGTCGAATATTGCGAGATTATTCGATCCCATGGGGTGGATTTCTCCTGTTATTATACTAGCCAAATGTTTAATTCAAAATCTTTGGAAATTAAATTTTGGATGGGATGAAATCATTCCTGATCATTTGAAGATAATCTGGGAGACTATTGCGAAACAACTTCCCACTCTATCGAGGGTTAAAATTCCACGTCATTACGGAACATCGATGGAAAATACTGAATGCATTATTGTGGGATTTGCTGACGCGTCGGAGAAGGGGTATGCAGCAGTCACATATCTAGTTGTTCCTGGATTCAATCAACGAATTCATCTCTTAATGGGTAAATCCAAAGTCGCACCACTTAAAACATGTACTATTCCGAGACTGGAACTTTGTAGCGCGGTGCTACTTTCTAAAATTACTAAATCCGTAAAATGTTCTCTTCAAAACTCGATATCAATTAAAAACATCATATTATTTACTGATTCTACGGTGGTGTTATCGTGGTTAAAGACACCTCCCCATCGTCTTAAAATATTTGTGGCCAATCGGGTCATATCAATACAGGAAAACATACCGGAGGCGGCGTGGTATCATGTTCAAACCAATCATAATCCTGCGGATTGCGCCTCTCGTGGAATGTTTCCAGAAGAAATCCTAAACCATCCGTTATGGTTTTCTGGACCACCTTGGTTCAAACTACCTCTAAGTGAGTGGCCCTTGAATTCTGAGGTTACAATGTCGGATAAATTGTTGCCGGAACTCAAAGGGCAAGAGGTTGCATCGTTGGTTCTTGTAACTGAAAATGATATTGAATTCTCCAATTTTTCTACCCTGCGAAGACTACAACGTGTCACCGCTTGGGTGTTGCGTTTTCTCACTAATTCTCGTTTGCCTAGTAATCAACGATTAAAGTGGAATCGGATTCAACACAATCTCACAGTCGGTGAGATGGTGGTAATCAAATACGAACGATACCCACCTCTGCAATGGTTGTTGGGTCGGGTAATAGCCATCAATCCCGGGAAGGATGGAATTGTTCGGGTTGTCCATGTAAAAACTTCCCAGGGAATCTATCAACGACCGGTTATTAAACTCTGCCGATAACCAGTAGATTTGTAATTGATTGCGGTAGCCTCATAGGATAAAGCCTGCTCCTCTGAGGTTATTGCGATTTAATTGTAATTTGTTGTTATTGCGATTTAATTGTAATTTGTTGTTATTGCGATTTAATTGTAATTTGTTGTTATTTCTATTTAATTGTAAAATTTACGTTCGCGATTTTATTTATAATTGTTAAATTACGTTGTATTGACTTTATTTTTTTTTCGTTTTGTTTGCCAATGTAGGATGCATGCACTTTGGGTAGAGATACGATCGATGGGGTACATGGAATCATATTTCGGGGTTATGAGCATTATTAGTTTTGCTTGATATTGTTTGATTGAAATTTATATTTTTTGCTTACTCAAAAAATGGCCGCCGGAATATGTTAGCGCCACACTTCTCGAGTTGGTGTCAAACCCCCCCCCCCCTCCCCACTCCACCCCAGTCCGCCCATCCTGCAGTGTATCGTTGTCCTTGCGATCGAGCCGAGCGATTTATTGGCGTACAAGAAAAAGTGTGACATAGATTGACCACGAGTGTCAAGTATCATTTTATGTATATTGTATTCGTCCTGTTAATCCTGTGTTCTGTGTACTAAAACTATAGTGCATCATTGTGGATCAGAGAGTTCAAGGAGATGTCAACCGGTTGACCGCCATCGGTGAATTACGAGATCACAAGGTAGGTCGCTTGGCATCACATCACTGTTCCATCAATCTTATCATTAAACAATTATACAGTCCACTGTTTCCATCAGCAAAGCCCTTCCAACCGAGGAGGGGCGATTTGCCAGGGAATCCATATCGAAGCGTTAACATAAAAAACATTAGTTGTTATAAATAATAATGTAATAACGCAACAGACTGAGTACTTCTGCTTTTTTCGGAACGTTCCTAATAGTAAAAATCATTTATACACAGACAACACAGAAACACGGACTATTTGTATTTTATATGGACTGCCTGGTTTGGCTTTTTCTATGGAAAAAACATAATCACCGCAGCATCTGGTTGACACTGATTACTTTTGAAACTAATATGGTAGGTAGTAAATAAGACATACCTGACTAGACCAAAGCGAGTTGAGAATAAAGAAAAGCTGAATGAAGATACAGCCGAATGGTAAAACTCCTCCCATGATGATTCCAGGAACCGCTTGCGTGTACACAGATTGATCCGGGATCTGACGAGGTATCTGATTGGTGCGAACAGGATGCTCCAAACACTACAATCAAATTCAGTTATTACAATATAACTTAATCACCAGAATGCCCAGAATGTATATTTATTGAAACACCTTTTTTATTAATAATCTTGAGTGATTTATATTTTGTGTAATTTAGCTGTGTAATGTTACCATGTAAATTTCTGATATATTTTTCATTGTAATATGTGTACCATTTTTTAGGTTATTATCAATATTTTCAGTGTTAACTTTGTGGTACATTTAAAACAATTTTATTTATTGAAATTCACTTTGTTTAAATCACAATTGAGTTATTTGTTTAAACCACAGGTGAGTTATTTGTTTACACCACAAGTGGGTTATTTGTTAAAACCATAAGTGAGTTATATGTTTAAACAATAAGCGAGTTATTTGTTTAAACCACAAGTGAGTTATTTGTTTAAACAATAAGTGAGTTATTTGTTTAAACCACAAGTGAGTTATTTGTTTACACCACAAGTGAGTTATTTGTTAAAACCATAAGTGAGTTATTTGTTTAAACAATAAGTGAGTTATTTGTTTAAACCACAAGTGAGTTATTTGTTTACACCATAAGTGGGTTATTTGTTAAAGCCATAAGTGAGTTATTTGTTTAAACAATAAGTGAGTTATTTGTTTAAACCACAAGTGAGTTATTTAACACTGACATCGGTTTCGAAGTAACCACTTCATTATCAGGATGGATGCATAAATTTCTAAAAACTTATACTTTCTGTAACTATTAAGATTATTATTATTTTTGTATATAATTAAAACAAAGACGACACAATAGACGTTAAATATATAACTCACCCTCTTCCTAAAGCCAAAATAGGATCCAATGAAAGTGAGGGGGACCGAAACACCAAACCACAGAGCGAGGAGAGCCACCAGAGTAGAGAATGGGACAGCAGCGGAACTTCCTTTTCCCCACAGAATCAAGTTCATTATAAAGAACAACGTAAATACCACACTGGAAAAAATAATAAAAATATATATCTAATCCAGGAAACTAAGACAATAAGGCTGCCTGTCCATTGATGCGGAGCGAGGTAGCGGAGCGGAGAAATATTTTATGCAATCCTATTGGTTAATATTTCTCCGCTCCGCTGCCTCGCTCCGCATCCATGGACAGGCAGCCTAAATAGGGCAGAACGGCTAGTAAAAGATCATATACTACACTAGGAAGGTAGGAGAGGTAGGTCGACCCAGCGCCACATGGTGAAGTGGTATTTAGAAAGAGACAACTGGATGAGACGATGGTACAAGATAAAGAGTCATGGAATAGAAAAATAAGGAGAACCGACCCCAAAATAGTTAGTCAAGCGAAAGAATGCAGGTGACTTCACATGTGCACAAACAAATTTTAGTACAGGGATATACTCTGATTGGAAGCAACCTATAAAATCAGTTGACATTCGACGTTGTTTAACTTGCCACTTTTTCTCTGACCTTTAAAACCATTTATTTGCAAATATCCTGTATAAAATAATCAACCGCATTCTCTTATTTAACGAGCTCTACATAGTTGGTGTAAATAACAGAAAAATATATAATACCCAGGACAAAGCATAGATGTCAGCAGAATATTAGACTTCCATTTTTCTCCTCCGAAACTCTTGTATATTCTAGCAGAGACGAATCCGGCCGGCGTTCCCAAGAGCACCCACACCACCATAGAGCAGGTCATGAGGGCACCACGATTGGCAGGAGAAAGGAAACCGAGACATGCAAAGGCCAAGGTAACCACAGTCATGCCAAAGACCTGTACTCCGGAGCCAAGCATCACAGACAACAGCATGCCCTTTCGCGGTGGACGGAACACATCACCATGCACTAACTTCCATCCAAACTCCTCCTGAAAGTTCAAAGGAGATTCAATAAAGGTGATTTTTTTCTAACAATTTAATACACATTTTCTAAAGAACATTGGAACTTATATTTTAGGTTGCAGAGAACACAAATTTTCATAATACACCATACTATGCAACCTCTACATGATACCTGTTAAGGAATTGATGTTTGATATAAAAAATATTTGTAAGACATTCATCATCATCATATCAGCCCTCTTTTGTCCAGTAATGGACATAGGCCATCACCGGAGATTCCACAGTTTTCTATCCTGGGCAGACTGCATCCAACCACCTCCAGCCACTTGCCTTATATCATCAGACCACCATACCATTAGTACATTAGCGCACTTTACACGGACGAATTTTTCAACGGGGTTCAGATTTCAACGGGTATTTCTTAAAACAGAAATCTGTAAAGTTATTTGTTGTCGACGAGTCAACATGGCTGCCGTTTGTGTTGTGTTGAGAATAAAGGAGAAAATAATACTCGTGTAAAGCAATGTCTGGAGTAACCTGTATTTTGGATGCTGTTTTAAGCATTGAAAACCTTGTCCGTCTAAAGTGCGCTCAAGACATTGTTCCTTGAAATTTATTTAAAATCATGAAGGAATGTTTGAAATGGTTTAATTAATGTTTACCTGTGCATCTTCTCCGCATTCCATTTGATTGTACCTAGCGATATCCTTGTGTAGTGTTCTCAGCAGAATCATGGCCACCATTCCACTAAGGAACAGAACAATGACCAGCGAGTTAAGGATTGAGAACCATTGGATGTTTGTGTGAGGCATAGAGTCTAAAATATAGTCCCATCTGGATGACCACTTGATGGTGTTGTTCTGGACAAATCGCAGAGAGTATGTATACGTAATGTTGATTGTCTGTCCTTTGGGAATAGGGTTGGATGGTATCTCTATAGGTTCACGGTTGATGCAGTCTAATTTATTTGGATCCTTGTGGTTTATGCTTGATGGGATAACCTACAACAGTAGAACAAAGGATATTGAATTAAGATTTCAATTTAAATATAGAATGCCTGATGTTCTCCAAAAATCTGCACTATGTTAGTTAAGAATATCATTCATGCATTCTACATCCTTACTTGGGGTAGGCAGAGAGGACCGAACGCAGGAAGACAACTCTATCTTGACATACATGTTTAGCCTCATATATGTACATCCATGCATTGCGTCATACATGCTCTCCTATTATTCTGACTTGGTATATTACAATCTTTCAAAATCTCATTTATATGATCATGCCAACTCTTTCGAGGGCGGCCACGACCTCTCATTCCACTCTTTTCAGCCTTGCATACATTCTGATCAAAGTAAACAACCATCACCTCTTTTACTTCAATACATCTTCTCGTTTTTTTTTTGCGGGTGGCAATTCTTAAGAAGAACACACTTCGGCCGATTGGCTCTTTGCGATACCACGAATGGAGCCCCCTTACTTATCCACCCTGAATTAGCCTGAGAAGCTAATGAATATCATAACCTCTCTAATTTCAGCAGATGCTATGTCCATCAGATCATCATCATCAGATCAATTTCTAGAGAGAGAGAGCGGGACAATGACAGGGGAAGTAAACAAGTCTCTTCTTCCTCTTGGTATTCGCTACAGTAATCATATGCTTCCAGCCCTAGTCTTCTGGCATGCTTCCCTATGAACCAGTGTCAATACCAATTTGACTCTGGCTAGTGAATCCCTTCTAAACGAGATTGGTCTCTCTGGTTCTTCTGAGATATTGGTCATGTTTGTTTGGCAATGGAGCATCCACCTATTTCATCAGTTGTTCATTCTACATTATTTTAATGTGCTCGAATCACCTGAGCATTAATTTTAATTCTGTTAAAATAGCTTTCATCGTCTCACACATATTTGAACTAAAAAGAACAAATATACAAAGTCCAAAATATGAAACATTAGAAAATGCATCATAATCCTAAAGTTAAACAAATATTATATAAAAGTTGGAGTTCTTGTATCAATAACAATATATCACCTTGGCCGATATTATTCTTCCACCATTGTCTCCGAACCTAGTTCCCATCTCACCTTGCCCTCCACTGTGATAGGTAATTGTCATGTCCACATGATTAAATGGATAATATACACCGGGCTTGTTGTAAGATGGATTTATTGCGCAAGTATCCGCCTGAAAATAAATAAAACCAATTTGTCATATTTTATATACTATCTCATACACTTAAAAAGGTAGATAAAGGTTATATAATTTTTGTAACCATGTACAGCACATTGATAAATATTTTCAACTTCAAGATGGGATGGCTTGCAATAAATTCACCAGCTTACAATGAATCTGTTAGATATTACCATAATAATATCTAATTTATTTTTTTTGTCATATGGTATTATTGCCAACTATTTTGGTTTACCCCCCCCCCCCCCCCTTCCTACCCTCTCCCTAGTACTCAATCGAGCTCGGAGCAGAACAGCTGTGTGTAACTCGCAACTACAACATTTTCGGCGCGCACGGCGTATTCGGAAACGGTGTCTATTAAGTATTAGGTAATTTCAGAATTTACCGATAACACAAAGTTCGGAGACAATATAAAATCTGTGTACATTGTGTTGTGAATGTACTGCAATCAAGATATTGTGACAGAAAAAAACACAGGACTTGGTGAGTCATCCCTTCATACAGTCCACTAAAAACTCCTTTCTGTGTGAAACATATCGCACAGAATCTATAGAAAAGTTACATAAATTTCTTTATAACAATAATACTACGAACAACCAGTGTTTCCAGCCCAGAGAAGCAATATTTGTGCGAAAATTTAATTCGAACCCAGGACGCCCGCACTGAAGCCAAACGGCTTACCAACTGTGCAAAGTCAGTCGGAAAATTTTAATTATAAAAATCCGAATGAAACATATCTGAAAATGAAAGTCTGCCAAGTCAGGCAGATTTGTCTATCCTTACCATAAGATACTAGGGAAAGAATGTATACTCTTGGGACAGAGATTCTCAAGGTGTTTGAAATCTTCGATAGATTGTAGTGCCAAGATTAATAAAAATAAGTTAAAGTGTATTACCCCCGAAGTTCTGACGAGACAACCCATTGGGAAACCGGTGCTGCAATACTGTCTACCATCGTCCAATTGATAGCACCAAGTTACTGGCATGTTATCCACGATCCAATGGTGTTGATAGTTCAGCCCCATACCCTTCTTCAGCAGTGCCAATTTTTTGTCATCGACTGTTTCACCGCCTTTGTACGTCTTGGTGCACACTAACTGACACTGCAGGTCCTCGCGGAATTCTATCTTGTAAGGACTGGGTCTGATCCTCTCGCCAAACACCACCTGGCCGAGATTCTCAACGGGCGAGTCGGATTCGTCTACTTGACAGAAGTCAAAGTGATGATACTCGTAAGGAATGACAGATTCCTCTGTATTTAATCTGTTCACGTATAACTTCACCTCGGACTGGAAAAAACAGACATACCTTTATTCATTGTGCAGTTACATTGAAATATTTATTAAATTAATAATTATCAACTTTCTGTGTGAGTGGAAATCCATTTAAAATCAACAAATAAAATATAACACAATTTATGATACCAAGGTACCTCAGCATTACCAGGGTCCAAAATTAAACTAAATTGTACAAGACCAGTTCAAGAGACAAACTCAAATTTAGTTTCATTTTGGACTGAGATATTGGTCCTAAAAAAATTGTTTGGTTATAAAATAACGAATTTGTGGAAAAAATACTTATGTACGATATTTTATTAGTTAATTTATTTAATTATGTGTAACATTCTGTAATAAGGCTTCGAGTAAATCGAAGCTTAAAGACATGCGTAAGGCTTAATTCCATATGAAAATTATGTGCCGGTCTAAATTAAATGTGCAAGTGAGAAAAAAGGAAACCGGGACAGTTAATAAAACTGTTGTTTTTACATTGGTGTTCAAAAGAGGAACTGTTTGTGTACTATCATATAATATCAAGAGTGTCGATGGTATGAATGTGTACTGAGTATGTATGTGTACCCTTTTTTTTTTTTTTGCCGTTCACCAGAGGTTGGTGTTCTTCGGCATAAACACAGCCTAATATTGTTTATTGTGCAATTCAAAGACTGTACGACTATACAGTCCTAAATCTTTAAACTGTTGACATTGATAAAATTACAAATCATTCGTAATGTATGAGGACTAAGGCATGACAGGAGCGTCTCAATACTGGTGGGGAGTGGGTTCATTTGAAAGTATAGTTCACGGGTTGGGAATTTTTGACAGTTAAAAAATACATGATTCAAATCTTCCTCCTCATTACGTCCACAATCACAAATAGGTGAGTCTACAATATTAATTTTATACAGATGACTTTTTATGCAACAGTGTCCAATTCGCATTCTACAAACTGTTGACACTGTACGCTTATCAAATTTCATATCATAGAACCATGGTCTAGTTGGAATAGAACTTTGGATCGCAGAGAAATGTTTCCCTTTTAATGATGATGATGTAATCCAACATCTAGACCAGTTGTTGTATAAATTTATTTTATGTGTATAAATTTATTTAATTTATGTGTACCCTTCCATCGACAGTTTTAAATGCTTTATTTTATAACTTAATTATTGATTTTATTACGGATTTTATTGTAAGTGTTAATATCTCGCACCCGTATGTAACTACAGTCCTAATGATTGTCTTGTATAGGATTATTTTGGTTTTCCCGTGGACGTTTCGAGACTTCGAGAACACTGGCACCAAGGAGAAGTATGTCCTGTTACCTGCTGAGATTCTTTTCTTTATTTCCTCCGCTTCATCATTGCATTCCGTGAGATGAGATCCCAAGTATGTGAATTGATTGACTGATTCGAATGTGTGATTCTCTGCTAGCTGCACGTTTCCTCTTGTTCTATTAGGTGCGTTTCGGCTTTTTAATAAACTTTGTCTTTTCATTATTAATCTTTAAGCCCACCTCATGTGCTGCAGATACCAGGGGGTTGAGAACTTCTTTAATGGCTGTTTGGGTTCTTCCATTTATACTTAGGTCATCCGCATATCCCACTATCTGCCTCTTATAGATCAGAGCTCTTCAATTCTGTTTGTGGACCTCTTGAAGCTCTCATTGCTCATATGGATATCGAAGAACAATTACAAAAGCTTGTAACCGATAGATCAGAAGAATCATTATCATATGAATCCCATTAAATTTATCGTTTCCAGAGCTTTACATATTAAGATTTGTGTTTAATTACTGTCCACAATCGTCAATGATCCACAAACATGATTCTATTTGTATTTGTTGATTGTTCTTTTTGCACAATCAAATAAGTAGAAGAAATATTTCACATTATTTGAGTATATATAATATAATAGGTATTTATAAAAATATTTATTTATTTTATTTATAATAAACACAATTTTTGTGTTCCTTAGTGCCAGTGTTTAAGTCTCCAAACGTCCACAGGAAAACCAAAATAATCCTATACAAGACAATTATTAGGACTGTGGTTACATACGGGTGCGAGATGTTAACACTTACAATAAAATCCGCTGAAGCTTTGGACATATTTGAGAGGAAAGTTCTCCGCCGCATATGCGGTCCAGTGAAGGATGGGGAAGAGTGGCGTATAAGGCGAAACGAAGAAATGTACAGAATATATGAATCACACAGTATCTCAACACATATAAGACTATCGAGATTGAGATGGGCTGGACATGTTCAGAGAATGCCAAATATGCGAATTCCTAAGAGAATTATAATAATAATATTAATGAACACTTCCTTGCACCTTGCGCAAGTGGCGACTTTATTGCCGTATGGCAATTTCTTCCAATTAACCAGTGTTTCCAGCCTAGAGAAGCAACATTAGCATGAGAAATGAATTTAAATAAATTTCTCCACTGCTGGGAATCGAACACAGGACACCCGCACAGAAACCGAACGGCTTACCAATTGTGCCACAGCGGTCGGCACATTAATTATGACTGTTCATCCAGGAGGAAGAAGGAAAATAGGAAGACCCAGGTTGCGATGGGAGGACGAGGTGAGGAGGGATGCAGTACAGCTCCTAAGCGTTACAAACTGGAGGACGGCAGCTTAGAACAGACGGGGTTGGAGGCAAAAGTTGAAGGTAGCCAAGACTCGACTTGGGCTGTAGCGCCATCGAAGAAGAAGATCTATAAGAAGACACAATGAAATAACAACACTCCCTAAGGTTGTGTTCCAAAGCATAGTTCAGATTTTGACAAAACTGACAGAACAAGTACCAATCGGCAGTATTAAGTAATAAAGAATAAATATTTCTATTTAAAAATATTATTTTTTTAACGAAGGGTCAAAAATGTTCTTGGAAATAACATAAATATAAAAACTTTACATTTTCATGCTAAAACATAAAAAACCGGTAGTTAGAATTTGTCATTGGGTTTAAATAATAATATAAATGTGTTGACTTGTATCTCTTATCAGCTATTTAAAATACGGTCAATGATAATTCTTTTAGCTCAACTAGAACATGCTCATTAATTAATGTTTCAACATTGTTTTAATATTAATATACTTAATTATTTTGCTTAACTATGATAACATCTTTGTTAAAATGTAAACATTAATTTATTTAACGTGTTAAAGATAATCCTTGGGAGTAAAAAAAAAGGTGGAATAACTGAAGTGCCATTTTTATAATTTTACAAGTTTCCCAAAAAATCACAGCTACGAAATTTCATTGACAACAAAAATTTATTCGAATTACAGATAGAGTATTTAAAAACATGAATCAATATAAAAATGATATTTTACTGTAATAAGAAGTGGCGAGCCAATGTACACCATTTGATATCTACACAGTTACTATAGCCAAGTTGTAAATTCAAGAATAACGCCTGGGTGTTGATTGGTATTTTGAATGGGATTTTACTAAGCAGCCTTGCGTCAACTAGTGATGGGAGACGAAAAAAAACATTGGTTGTTCTACAACAGACACCCAATTCTATATATAACAAAGTCAATCAACAACCAGGTGTTTTTCTTGACAACAATAATTTCAACTGGGCTAAGGCATTATCTAGATCTTGAGCTGCGAGTCCCAGGTTGGATTACGAGTAGGGTCACAGTTTTAACACTGGAATTTCAGGATGGATTTGTAAAACCACAAAAAGAAAAATAGTCTCCAAAATGAAGCAACTTTTTGTTGGATATGTGTATACAAATATTTAACAAACTGGTATAAATCAGAATTATTATTTATTTATTCATCTTTTTGTACATAATACATACAAATATATTGCACACTGGTCGGCTTATTGCCAATAGGCAATATCTTACAACCAACCAGATTACAAACTATGACAAAATTGTGTATGTAGGTACATCAACAAAAGAATGAAAACAAAAATTAAAGAAAATATATATATTTCACTTAGATAACAATTAAAACAAAACAAGTGGGTTGTGGCTAACACTAAACTCTCCACTACATAGTAAGTGTACATTTTCTTTCTTGAAAGGTCGACAATCCCTAAATGCATTTTTATGAAGTACATTTCTATTAGATTCCTAAATAAATATTAGTTTCCCTAAGCACAAATACACCATACACACAAAAACTCATAGTATGCACTCTCTACATGATACCTGTCCCCCTAGACAACGTGTCATTTAGCTCAAGAAAAGAAACAACAAAGATAACTCAATGTATGGAAGTGACAGTTGTCACGTGGCTGGCAACTGTCACTTTCATACGTTGAGTTATCTTTTCTTGTTTCTTTTCTTGAGGTAAATGACACGTTGTCTAGGGGGGCTGTTGAGAAATTAATGTAAAAAATTTGCTTCAATAATAGAAGAATGCGGTGTTTGGTTCTCTCTACCTACCCCATGAGGAAGATGGCATGATAGTATCTAGAATACCATAACATTCATAGTATTGGAGAGTAAAAAAATATAGTTGTCCAACTGTCGATTTGTTCAGGAGAACTTTGTTCTCTTAACATATCGACAATGTATCAAGCCAGAATACGCGAGAATTGTATGGAGAGGTCTACTTTTTTCATGGATTTTCCAACTTTGAAGTCAAAAAACACCAACTTAGAGGCTTCGCAGCATATATGTTCCATACACGGATTTACTCAGAATTCGGAGTAGAACATTTCGTGTGTCTGTGTGTGTGTCTGTGTGTGTGTGTGTCTGTGTGTCCGTCCCCCCCTTATAACTTTTGATCCGCTCAATATACAGAGCCTAAAATTTCAGAATATATAAACAGTTACAGGCCTACAAAACTTTTATACTCGGAATTTTGAATTTTTGTTTCAGTCAGGGGTTATCAACTTTTGAATTTTTATTTTATTTTTCCATATATCTCAGAAACCATAAACGGTAGAACGCTGAAAATTGGTACAAACATAGACAAATACAAAATCTCAAATTAGTTTTTTCAAAAAAATTCCAGGGTTTCTCAAACATTTTTTATTAAGAAAAATATTTTTTTTATGATAAATTTATGAGTTTAACTGCCTATATTTCCAAAACTTTTACAATTATCGAAAAAAGCCGAAACACCCCAACTAGATAATTTAATTTTCTATAAAAAATATTCACATTGTAGTAGAAGATCTCAATTTTTTTTTAACAATTTTTTTAAAAATTGAATTTAGTGACGACATCGCTTCATACATTTTGTATGGCAGTCGCCTATACACAATATGTAAGAAGACTTAATAGTTTGATACTTCATCTCCAAACATACATACATACCATCATGCTATTTGCATATTCTGGGTAGGAAAAAGGATCTTCCTCCATACTATCCTATCTTGACATACATACCTACATATGTTGTATAGAAAATAAAATATCTGAAAAATATTCAATAATTTGTATCTATGGGTTTATAGTTTGGTACATATTCTTCAACTATACATACAATCGCTATCGACAGTTGGATCTCATGTGTTACATGCAACTAGTATATAGAAACACATACAATATCAATATGAAGTTGAAAACTCATTTTTCCAAACAGACGCTATTACACCACTATTATATACATTTTTCATATAAATAGGTATGCAATATCACACTTTATATATTATTTTTCTTAAAAGGTTGACAATTCCAAAAGCAAAAAATGATAGGGAGAGGAAATCGGGATCAGGTGTTTAGGGATAATATTCCTTTTTAGTTTTTCCTTGCGTCGTCTAACTCACTCTGTTATCTAAAGTAATAAAGCAATCAAAATGTTAGTGTTTGTGTGTGTGTATGTGTGTGTGTGTGTGTGTGTTTGTCTCACGCCTTCTGAAAAACCAAGAGCATCTAAAAATCTAATTTATGTGCGAACGTGTACCTGTATACCTGATGCAGTGTCACGCTAAAAATAATGCGATAAAAATGCTGAATTTTAAAAATATTTCAATAATTATTTTTTTCATACAAAATTTTCCAAGTCGTATCTGTCAAAAAAGTGTACATTTTGCACGCAAATATCTGTTAGTTTAAAAGTTAGAAGTACGTATTTACACGAAAAAAATATATTTTCAAGTATAACTTAGCGTTTGAGTGAAAAACATGGTGAATATTTTGTATAATTATAATGTTTAACTTATTTTTAATGTAAGCGTTTTGTACATGAACGCCGCCATTTTAATATCTTTTCATACAATATTTCATTTTCCTACCGAATGAATATGTTCTTGAAAATAATAAACCTTTGAATTAAATGTAATTATGAAATAATAAAATGAAACACGAGACATTACAGCAAGTTTTAAGACATATATTGTAAAAATGTGTTTATTATTAGTAAAGATATAGGCATAATAAAATTGCATAATTTGTAAATAATATTTGATTTTTCTGACAATTTTCATTTTTATGGCATCGAACAAACCAATGTATGTAGGTACCTACATATTCAAAAAATGTCTCAAACCATTTGATATTTTTTACGTATTGGAATGGTTACTATGGTAACGGAAAGATTCTGATATTCAAATAAAATTTGTTATGAATCGAATTTATTTAGAACATTGTTGTAGGTAGGTACCTACCTATTATTATTTACTTACAAATCAACAATATACTGATTTCCTATCGGAAAATTATTTTATTTATTTATTTATGAATGTATGAATGTATGCAAGCGATGTGCTCCTAAACCGTATGTCCGATTACAATGAAACTTTGGCGAATTGTCGAGCGTGTGCCCGAGGTGGTTTCTGGATTTAAACTTTTTTCTTATTCTTCTTCTTCTTCGTGTATTTGGTCATTTTACCAATGAAAGCGGAATATCCTGGGAAAAGAAGGTCCGACTGTCCCTCCATCTCTTCGCAGGTCTTCCAGGACGGTTTCTGGATTTAAACTTTTTACTTCTTCTTCTTCATCGTGTATTTGGTCATTTTACCTATAAAGGTGGAGTATCCTGGGAAAAGAAGACGGTGCTTACATCTCTTCGCGGTTCTTCCAGGATGGTTTCTGGTTTTAAACTTTTCTTACCCGAATGAAGGGACGGGATGTAATTGAAGGGAAGGGAGGCACTAAAGGGCCTGAAGGGACGGGAGGTATTAAAGGGCCTGAAGGGACGGGAGGTACTGAAGGGCCTGATTGGAAGGGACGTGATGAGGGATTGAAGGGACGGGATGTACTGAAGGGCCTGATGGGACGGGAGGTACTGAAGGGTCTGAAGCGACGGCTCCTGGAGTCTAATTATTTTTCTTCTTAATTTTATGTAGACCTTTAAGGACAGTTTTAATACAAACTATTTCCTATAGATTAATCTTCTTCTTCTTTTATGAAGACCTTTTGCTCAGTTTTTATACAATCTATTTCCAATAGTCTAATTCTTCTATTTTATGTATTTTTTCTTATTTTATGTAGACCATTGGGATTTTTTAAACAAACTATTTCTTATAGTCTTATACTTATTCTTCTCTTTTTTATTTAGACTTTTGGGTTCGTTTTAAGTCTAATAGTCTATTGTGCAGAAATATTATTAACGATATGCACACTTGATGAAAATACATATGTAAAAACGAATGGGATGTGGGATGTGAAGATGTAACCTGCACTAGAATCTTTTCAATACTTTTGTTTAATCAAATTTAAACCATTTATATCATCCTATTTTAAATAATTTTTAACACCTACATAATATATTTGATTTCGTTGACAATATTTAAAGAAAGGGAGCTGTGGCCATTACTGAATTCTTCACAACGTTTATATTCAAATTATTTACCATAGTTTAAGTCTTCTTCTTCTTCGTTAATGTAGACTTTTGTGTCAATTTTAAGTTCATCAGTCTAATTGTGCAAAAATATAATGCACACTTGATGAAAAAATATAAAACGAATGGGATGTGACCAACACTGGATCTTTTCAGTACATTTGTTTAATCAAATTTTAACCACATCCCAACATCCAAAATTACTAAATATTCAATAGGTAAGTACATATTACAATTTGTTTTCGATGATAATATTTAAAAATGGGGGTTGTGGCCAAACCAATCTCTTTACAATGTTGATAAACAGTCATATTTAAAACCATTTCGAATAGTGAAGAAATTGTATATTATACTTCATTCACACTTTATAGCAATATATAAAAAATAATGGGTTGTGGCCATCACTTGAACATTTTACAATCAAATTCAATCATATTTCAAACCACTTTTCATAGTCTTTTGCAAAATAATTGGGTGACAATATTATAAAAACGATTGCTTTTTCCTTCACAATTTTACATTCTTGGCCAACGGCGGGACATAAAAGCTAGTTTATTAATAATAATAAATAACTTAGGCTATTCTGTTATCTTGCCAATTGCAATTATTACTATAATTCATATAAATACTTCTAGTCTAGTACATCCATGACTTAGGCAAAAATATTTATAAGTATATTTGACAGATGAAAATAATCACTTGAAGCATGTATAGATAAGACAAGCCATAAAATGGTTATGCGTTGGCATTTATTTATGCCACAAATTATACACAAGACACTTAGTTTTCTTTAATAAATTACTGAAAAAGAATAGTAATAGAAAATAACCAACTAGAATTAAAGACAAACAAAACATAAGTTCTTATTGTTGACCGATTACAAACATCGACAAGAAACGATGCATTAAAGAAGATATCAATTAATTTATAATCAACTCGCGGCCAATAAACACAATCTAAAGAAAGAGAAATCATGGGTGTGTTTCAAAGCTTTGTGGGTCAGTGGCAGAGCAGATAAGAATATGAGCGATGAATATTTGCAAAGAAAGCTGCATGTGGTACCTCATAAGGGACATTGTGTAATACTCATAGTAATGTCATACGGCTACGTAATGCCCGTTTGTGAAAACAGACAACTTTTTTTGTATATGAGATTGTAGACTATGAATATATTAAGCAAAAAATATTTATCGCCGGTTGAAAGATACCATAATGTTTACGCCACATTCATAAGCCGGTATAAATCACGTAAACATTATGATACTTAATCACAAACCCAAATAGATTGTACCTAATGACTAAAATGCACAATATAATACAAATCCGAAACAGATTCAAAGTTATAATATAATATTATATTATCATAACTACGTAACTGAGTCAGTCAACACATGTCCGAAACCTACCAAATATGTTTTATTCGACATTCCGTTTATCGTTGTACCTATAATAAATAGTACTATTAAACAAAAAAGTTATAAATACCTGACATGACGAAGTTCCTTCGCCTTTTTTGCAATAATTGACTGGTGCCAGTCCCGGCAAATAAAAACTATGAATTCGATTTAATATACATAAATTCACAAAAATCACAAACCAAATATTACACGACATTGTCATTATGTTCTTACAATCTTTTAATCTACATAAAAAGAACTAAAAACATTTCATTTCACGTTATTCAAGGAAAATACTTTTCTAAATTGACAACCATAAACGTCACCTAACACATCATTTTTTGATAATTTTTATGTTGAAATGAAATGAGTATACCATATGCAAAAAATAAGTTCGAATACCGCACCTACTTATCTTTGTATTGTGATAATATTCAAAGTGATTCAGTCATATTTTATGCAGATTAGATGATTTCAAAATAATCAGAGTTTTAATTCAGTAATTTACTAATTATAAGAAGAATGAAATGATTTAATGTTTATTTAAAACAATTTTAAATTTTGTACACTAATAATAATATTTGTGTAGCCTAGTTTAATGTCTAAGATTATTCTAAGAGCATGTTACATAATTATAAGCTGTGTGAAAAAAAATTTTTTTAAGTAATTTACTGATGATGTCCTTTAAGAAGCTCACAAAAGTCAATAGGTAATTTTTATTCCAAATAAAGTTGCTTTATTAACACACCTTTAAATAATCGGTATATTCTTATAATCACTACAATCAAGACAATATAGATGGGTGGTGCCATCACTTAGCACGCTGGGTTTGCAATTCAGTGGTCGCAAGTTCGAATCCTGTCACGAACAATTTCATTATATGCTTAATTTAGGGAATATATATGTACTTGTTACTATGACATACCTTTTAAAATAAATATACACAAAAACCATGAGATGTTTATATAATATCTTTTACAAGCCCCATTCTTGTAACTGCATATATATATATATATATATACATATATATATATATATATATATATATATATATATATATATATATATATATATATATATATATATATATATATATATATATAATATATATATATATATATATATATATATTAATCTCATATTAGTTTTACCACCAGCCAGGGGGCAAGTCTGGTCCAACCGCCAAAATCGAAACCCTCGTGATTACCCATATCATGGATATAATTATCATGTGGAGTTCTGACATCTAAAGATATTATAGAACTCCATATAATAATTATATCCATGATATGGGTAATCGTGAGGGTTTTGATTTCGCCGGTTGGACCAGACTTGGCCCTCAGGATGTACTTATTAGTTGAAAAAAATATTCCGTTCATATGTTTGCCATTGTAAATTAATAAACTAACAACATATAATCAACAAATAATTTATTAATGAAAATATTTTGTATAAAATAGTAAAAAAATATTTATCACATAAAAATCAATACAATATCGTGGTACCTACTTAAAATTATTACACGTAACAATGTTCCAACTCATTTTAATAAATTTTTATCTAATTCTGTGTGCCATGTTATATCGGTTCAAATCAGTCACTACTGCTTTCAGATAGCTCTGCCTCCTTTTTCAGTTTCCTCGTGTCTTTCTTACGTTTTTTAATAAATCCCGGACCCTTTATTGACGTTCGAAACAATTCAATTGCTTTCAGTTTGTTTTTTAGCATAAGAGATTTTTCATTCTCCCTTTGTGGAATCTTTTCCTGATATCTCTCTGGGATGACGAAAGGTTTTACCTCAATATTTTGGGAATCTTCAGCCTCACTACAAGTTGCAATCTGTGACTTGATCTTTACACTGTTACTGGGAATTTCTTCAGATTGAATGACTGAATCAGTGCTGTCGGATTTCTTTCTTTTTGATTCCTTTTTTTTTCTAGGTCTCTTTGCTTTCGAGGATTCTCTATCTTCATCACTGTCAATCCCACCTGCCATTCTGTCAACAGCTTTTTTCACACGTTTGCTCATATTCTCTCCCGCTACTGTTGAATTCACTTCCGTCCTGAAAAACGACCTGATTGACTGCTGGGAAATTTTTTCTGTCAACCGTTTGAGTACAGGTTTCAAGATTTCGTCCGTTTTATTCTGTGACCAACCAAATTTTTGTTTTGTATACTCTCTTATTGCTGTCACATCTGGATTCCCCCAACTGAAACTTTCGTTGTTTGAGTCCACTTTGGGAGACAAATAGGCTTCCACAACCTGTAATGAAAATTATACTATATATAATATAAACCTTTTGTAGAATGAGTCATTTTACTGTCCTTGTGGGAGATTTACTTAAGACCTTGTCCAAACGAGCATTTACTGCACTATTTGTAATGAATCGAAAGTCTGTTTAAAACTTTGGTAATTATTATATTCGTTTTAATATTAAATGTCTTGTTATTTGCATATTTGTGAAATAAGATAAATTGAAATACCCTGAAGCTTGGAAAATCCTGTCCTAAAGAAATGTTTCTTAGTTTATTTCTTAATTTTCCGTGACCGAATGATCTTTTGTCACTCCACCAACTCCTGAACTTTCTGAGTCCCTCCAACAGACTGACATACGGAGGGTTCACTTCATGTTTGTTATTTGGGAAAGTCGCCAATATTTCCAGAGCTGTCACGGGGCCTACCCCTGGTACTCCCGTAGTATAATCACTACCGACAAGAAGTGCCAAAAGAATAAGTTGTTCTCTAGTAAGTTCTGTAAATAGATTAACAATGTTATGATAATGCAACTGATAAGTAATGAAGTGGAATTTTAAATTAAAGAAAACAAAAATACCTATGATAATATATGGATTATGAAAATTGTTGAGTTGAATATCAATATAATAGAGTTAGGATTGGGAATTGCATATCTCAGCCAATACAAGCATCTAGTGGTGTTCCGCAGGGATCACACTTGGGACCAATACTGTTCAATTTATTTGTGGATGACATAGTTCAGATCTTCAGAGGTGTTGAAGTCTTGTTATTTGCGGATGATTTGAAAATTTTCAAATCTATTAATAACATCGTAGACTGTTTAACCATTCAAAACAACCTGCTTTATTTGAGCGAA